>CM069450.1:43723458-43836498 GCA_035610835.1 Ophiura sarsii | reverse complement strand
ACCATTACCAACATTTCTATAACGAATATACGTTTACCTGCGAACAGCTTCAGTATTTTATTTCCCGATTGATTTTTATCGGGACCAGGGAAAAATTGAGAAGTCCCTGTTCATCAGAAAGGTGAACAACTCGTGTATGAAAGAAATCAAGATTTGTGTGCAATATTGAGAGTACGTTTTAAAGCAATTCATTTGATCTTATAACTTACAAAGCGGCATTGCAAAGTATTGAAATTCGGATAAGACCCACACTCTCTACATGTAATAAAATAGGCCCTTCAAACGTTTGATTTGGAAGTATACATAGCCTATATAGAAAATTCAGAAAATGAAGTTTCTAACAAGGCTGCTGACAGTTGATAAAACAGAAATATAAAGAAAGAAAATCTTCGAAATGTATTTGTCATTTACTTATGATTAATATCCGTCGACAAGAAAGTCATACACGCAATTCTTTTGATTGATCACTCCCTAATTGAGCGCCGTTTCAAATGTGTAACTTGACACCAGCCTTCTCAATTTAGCATAATAACTCCAGAGAAATGAGTGCTATCCGCTTCACAAAAAAGTTAATAAAATACATGGCAAGGACCTGTACCCTTATATCCTGATATACCGTAGCACTAATTTTCGCATTTCGTTTTATTTTGCACAAGAAAGGGAAAATACTTGAATATGAAAACGTTGAAAGATTTTAATTTGTTTTATGAATACAGAATACGATACGTTTTACCTTCCCTGGTGAACTATCAGTTAAACACAACCATTCATAATACATAACGTATCACCATTCTGTGACGGTTAGTGTTCTCTAAAGTGCAAATCCATATTCGAGTGAAATGTTTCTTGGAACATGTTTGCTACTTTAAAACTTGTCCATGAAGCACGACCGATCCATTAGCGGATATTTCTTCGTATAATCATCAACGTCGTACATTACTTGCAATTGTAGAGGTGGAAATTGAAATTGACAATGTTCATGATAAATTACCCATCATGAGGCTAAAATTGATTTTCGATATTATTTTACACCCCTGCAATTCAATCTTCTGACAACTCGAGACACTGCTACTGTATGTTTTCCCTGGAATATAATAGTGTGGGTCCCTATATAAAAATGATCCTTGCAATTACACAGTAAAGTACGATTGGAAATGATGGGGACACCACACAGTAAATATCATCCGTGGTATAACATCACTATTTTAAATCAATTTGTGGCTTTGGGACTTTACACATTAATTAAGAAAACGATATTTTAAAACAATAGATTATACATCATTTAAACGAACAAAGTTTACCATACCTCACTATGTAATACCACTGACCATACGTCACTATGTAATACCACTGATCATACGTAACTATGTAATACCACTGACCATACGTCACTATGTAATACCACTGATCATACGTAACTATGTAATACCACTGACCATACGTCACTATGTCATACCACTGACCATACGTCACTATGTCATACCACTGACCATACGTCCACTATGTCATACCACTGACCATACGTCAGAATTAAGCAACATCCACTAGAATACACACTGAGGTCACCTACATTTTCTCACCAAAGCCATAATAACTTAGGTGCCGTCAGGCTTAACATCGGTGCCCCAAAACTAAAAGGTATTTGTAAACAGTGGCCGTGGGACTAGGGTAGTTACCAGATTGGGGAGTGGAGGGGGGCATTTCCCCCAACCAGAAGACTCTCCCCTGATGCCCCGAAATGAAATGACCCCCTGATCACAGGCCTGTCCCCCCCTGATCACAGGCCTATCTGTCCCCCCTCAATGCCCTTCCCCAATTGAAGACCCTTTCACGCATTTTCGTGGGACCTTTGAAATCACTGACAGCCAAAAAGGAGTCCAAGTAACTCCTTAGTCGGAGTCAAAGTGACTCCATGCCTCCATGTAAAAAAACAACTCCACCTTTGGAGTCAAATGACTCCCTAAAGGAGTCAAGCAGCAGTGACTCCTTTAGGGAGTCCACTGATTTATGACTCTATGTTAGGAGTCACTGTTACTCCTCAGATGACTCAGGAATAAGGACACTGAGAACTGGGGGAGGGGGCGGGCTTTAGGGTCATTGGCTCTTTGATGTTTATGGTCTTGCTAAATGTATTCGCATTTACTTTGCGAGCAATCACTTCCCTTTTCCTTAATACCAGTGAGAAATATGCATATATATCAATATACATTCAACGGTGTTCAATTATTGCATCGACTTAATTCAAATAAATGAATAGGTTTTGAATAAATAAAAAGGTGCAAATTAGTTCATTAGCATAATTGAAATGGTACACACGAGCACCGGTGCTAATTGTTGTACCATTGCAATTATGCTAATGAGCGATTTGCGCATTTTTACTCGGCTAATATAAGACCACGTAAAAATATGCAAATTAGCTCCAGAGAGTCAGGATCACTCCTTTGATGTTTTAAGTGACTCCTAAGGTAGAGTCAAGGGGCCTTGAAAATCCTACTTCGGCATGTATTCCGGTGAACAAGGCTCAAGATAACAGTTTATTTACCTGGAGCTACTTTTTTTCCAAAGTAGCGCCCAGATCATGGGATTTATTGAGAACCAGGAACTACTTCAGTCTACCGGGAGCTAACTTGTTATTAAATCGTATTGTTAAATCGAAATTCGATGTTTTGGGCACCGATGTTAAGCCTGACGGCACCGTCAACGGGCGCTGGTTTGGACAAAATATCAGCGCTCGGTTGTTTATTTTTCAGCATTACCGGGCGCTATGGCAGGAGGACCGAGGGGTAAAAATCGCCCAGCGCCCGCTTATCTTGAGCCTTGCCGGTGAAGCCTGTCTGAGCTGTGTTATTTTATTTGTTGTTTCACAAACATTGAGTTTGATTACTGCACCGGTGCCAATTCATATGAAAACAAAAGTTCACTTGAAATTTGCCCATAGAACTGTGCAAATAAAACAAATCTGGGAAGACAACTCCAAGTGAATTTTATGAATTAAAAATAGAGGTGAAAATCTTACTTCACGTATGTGAAGGCTATAAGCTGATTTTTTATCACAAACATTGATTGAGTTAAATTACTGCATCGGTGTCAATTATGGAAGCAAAAGTTGACTTTAAATTTGCCCATAGAGCAGTGCACATTGTACCGGTGCAGTCAACTTAATTTGATGATAGCTCACTACCTTTTGGTTTAAACACTATCTGTGATTATTTCCTAGAACTGCACTTTTGGGGGTCATGAAATAAGTTGTCCTGATACCAGGACAGTTTATTTTCAGAGTTTTTTCGTTCGTAAATAGAATTCCATGGTTTGACACCGTGATAACGCCCTTTACAGTGTTTCCGGTTACGACCGCAACTGTACACAAGTAAACACCTACGAATGTTTTATGATGAAAATCGAAACAAAAATGTTGAAAAAATCCTTAAATTGGGCTTTTAAACGGAAAATACAGTCAAAATAGATTTATGAGTCAGGAAAGTCCTGATAGTCTAATTTCATTGTAAGAGAGAAAAAACATTCTAAACAGATCAAATAATTTTGCTTTAATACACCTATAGAAAACATCTCTCAGATCTAAAATGTTGTGGGCTTTCTTTTCATACCCAAATCTGAATTTTGAGAGAAAAAGTGGATTAGATCGGGTCACACGCCGTGAATTGGTATAAGCATATGCCGTGGTATATTGTAATAAATGTTGCAACTATAGTTACATCAGTTCCAATCCAAATTGGCGAACATTGTGAGGCTAATATTTAATCCCGGGATTTATCCGCGGGCCCATGTGGAATACCTACCTGCCCACCGCTCGCTGATCATCTGATTTTAATACGCAAACACACACTTTCACCAATAAATATGCGCAACGACATGGATTCTTTTTGCGAGCCTCACAATTCTCGCCAATTTGGAACTGACTATAGTAGCATGGCAGTATTTTTGAGTTAATATATATATCTGATATTTTACAAATAGAATAAAAAAAAAACTCTGATAAATTATGGTTTACCCCGTAATGGCTGCCAATATTGAAAGATGTAAAATAATATTGTCCTCCTTGTCATGAAAGTATGTTGTAAATTAACTAGTCTTTAATAGTCTTTAACTTTTTATCAAAAGACATGAAAGAAGGAAGATCACATCTTACTTGTAAGGCGACAGTACGAAAAAAGCGTGACATTTTATGTAATAATAGTTGTGGAAGTTCAGTTGAGTAATAACAGTAATGGACATATTAAACGCCTAAGCGACTATGACAGGAACATTTTGAAAATGAAATTAGAGACCAGTGATTTTCTTTCTATTCGTCAACGTATAGAGACTCGGCGGGAAAACCCCACAAATCCTCATCAATATTAACTTGCCGTGCAGTGGCGAAATAAACATCATTCATAGACGCATCAATTCGTTACAGCAGCGACAGTTGGTTTCAGGCAATGAGACTACATCACATATAAAGGGATGTATTGAAATAACCATTACTTTAGCAGGTTTTATGTTACCGAAAAGATGTATTAGTGAAGACATTGAGACCCAAGAAGCTCGACTTATTAGACCATCGCCAACTCATCAATTTTGAAACTGCAATGAAATGTGTTCATTTGCAGATTAAACTCTAGCTAAAGTGTACGGTGACCGGCCGGGCAGATTTAGTGACAAATATGATTCATGTCTGCATATTTAGAAAGCGTCCTTAGGAAAAGCAAATACATTCCAAAGAAGGACATCCGTAGTGGAAATTTGCCAAATAGGCCCAAATTGGACTTTATTATTACAGAAAATATAAATCTTCATTACTTCATGACTGATATTTGGCTCAATATCAAACAACAATGAAATACGGCATTTTGTTGACGATCCATGCATTTGCGTGTTTATCCTCTTCCTTTGTTGTTTGCTCGGACTCCTGTCTTTTCACTCTCACGCATGTGCATGCATGGACGACCTGATATCATGGTGCACTATGATTTCACGTATCATCTCGGCCTTTTGAATGGTTTGTTTGTGCAATGCTCTGCAATAGCCACAACAGTTTGAATTTGGCATACCTCTATTAATCTATTACATTTTTATTGCTGTATATTACTGTTTTGCATACTTATATATTATACTTTTTACCCTTTTAGTATTTCACACAGTTTTATTTTATCTTAGATTTTAACGTTGTAATGTAATCAAAATTGTGTAATATCATACTATACACATGGAAAAAAGTATCGCACCACCTTTTTTTTCTTTGAAAAGTGCAAATGTGGCCTCGAATTTTGCCACCATGGTGTGATATTAAGGATTCATAACTTTTGAAAATGTGCGTACCACCGCGCTTCCACTCAAATTGATCGTTACATGGAAACGCGAACGCACAGCGCAGGTTATTGATATGTTGCCAAGACCTCCAAAATGTACTTGTACGCGCATCAATGACCTGGGGGCGGGGCGTTTTGTGTGACGTTGTGCATGGTAACAAGAGGCAGATGTTTGCGAGTGGGGCCCTGAACATGGATACACGCGACACGACTACTCGCGGCTGTACTTTCAACAATAAATACTACATTGAAAACACAACAAAACACCATTTTTATATCGTTGTAAAATGTCAATGATGAACGGCAAATTTGGTCTGCATGATTTGAATAACTGGCGTGTGTTTGTACCACCAGCGCGGCGGCTAGCCTGCCCTACAGATACTGACTGGTAACTGGACGTCCCTCTGCTGCGAGCGCAGACTCGGTGAAATTTTGTAAGCTTCATCATGGACCCCAAATGACACAAGTGACGAGCGAGGACGTACAATGTATGTCATAGCGATTGTAAGCTAAACATCGCTCTGACGTTGCGTGTCTGTCTCAGTCTCACCGGCAAACACGGCCGTATCAAGCATCAGTGAAATAAATCTGATTACAGGGCTAACAAACTAGTATAAAATTTGACTGGGGACGCAAAAACCCCCCATGATAAACAGCCTAGTACAGAACAGGAATCTGTCTCATCAAAGGTGACTTTATAAATGTTTCAATTCAAGAAACGTATTCAAAATCGAAGTCAGGCGTCATCCATTTTTGTTGTAAAACCGAAACTGACAAGATTAAAAAATGTTAGGCTAAATTAACTAGGCCCACGTACGAGCCTACTCCTAGCTAGGCCTATGATAGCCATCCCGTCTACGACACATGACAACCCATTTAATTTTTGTCAAATCTTGACAAACACTGATGACACTGCAACTATAATAATAATTAGGGCAAGACAACATACTTTTGTTTGTCAAAAAGACTCACGATGTAGGTCTAGGCCATCAATCATTACTCACCGAATAACGTCGTCTCTAAACAAGCAGACAAAGAATGGAATCGTACAACACGATTTAGCTGCGATTTTGATTATATTTCCCCATCAATTGACCATAAACATAAGAAGGTTGTTGAAGTGATTCGACTTTGATCCATGGATCCATGATTATGATGAGACATCATGATCCCGATCATGATCATTTGCATTGACTTTTTCAATGATGAATAAGCTTACAAAAATAGCTTCAAAAACTTATTCGTACGGTAGATCTGAGACGAAATATTCGTCCAGGGTATGAAGTCATATTTCATATAATATTATTTCCAATCGGCGAAATTGATCTTTCCTGCTTCTGAATTCTTTACAGGATCGGGAATGAAGAAACTTCTGTTGTTTGTTTATTTATTTTTCGTGCTTGTTTGCAAATCAAAAACTAAATTAATTTGTGGCCCTGAACATGCATAATATTTGCCGAACTGTGATTGGTCTATCTCATAATCGTTCTTTATAACAGCTTCTCCGCTATTGGTCAAAGAAAAACAATCCAGAGAAAAACAATGACGTAGTGGGGAATCCCCTAGATTGCCCTAGATTGCTCCATTGTTCAATGGGGTGGTGTTTATTTACCTCAGGGGGAAATGACACAAAAATACGAACTCCAAAGTCAAAATATAAACCTTTAGCATGTTTAGAATAACTTAATATTACAATTTGGATGCTAATCAACATTAAATGACAGTTATGAATAAGATTGGTGACTTTGTACGGACTTTTTTAAGGTTCTTGTTTGAAATCGCTGACTTTGTTTTGGTACGCAGTCCGTACGCAGTCACCAACCTTAAATCATTTGTTTGCGTAAGCTGTCCAACAAAATGTTGTGCAATAAAAGGGCCACATTTGAGTTTGTGACGTAATCGATGTGATGTTTTTTCAAGGCCAAGGGAAAAATGCATGTTTTTGTCCAAAAACATGCATGAAAAAAGTTTGGGTATAACGCGATATTGAGAGGCCCGATGATTAATCTCTAAAGTTGTAATCTTTGGTAACACAATTAAGTATTCCAAGGTCAAAGGTCATCTGGGGTCAAATTAAACAAAAAAACTCCCTTTTTCGTACGCCCAACGGATATGGGGTCTAAGGTCAAAATAGGTCAAATTTTAAAGAAGTTCAAATGACAAAAGCAGTATTGCGAAGGTGTTGACCTAGGTCAAATAAACAAAAACAAAATCATCAACGGTGACTAATATAATGACTATTTTAAGTTTTTAAAGTCTATTCAATATCGCGTTATACCCAAACTTGTTTCATGAATGTTTCTGGACAAAATCATGCATTTTCCCCTTGGCCTTGAAAAAACATTACATCGATTACGTCACAAACGCAAACGTGGCCCTTTTATTGCACAACATTTTGTTGGATAGCTTACGCAAACAAATGATCCTTAATATCACACCATGGTGGCAAAATTCGAGGCCACATTTGCACTTTTCAAAGAAAAAAAAGTGGTGCGATACTTTTTTCCATGTGTATATGTTAAGTTGTCCATCCATGCATTTGCGGGTTTATCCTCTTCCTTTGTTGTTTGCTCAACCTCCTATCTTTTCTCTCTCACGCATGCATGCATGGACGACCTGATCATAGGTTGCGAGATAGCGAGTCGAAAGCTATGAGACCATTTGGTCGTGTCCGTCTTCTCCATGTGTCCTGATGCTCGACCCATCTATTATATTATTACAGATGCAACTGGGCAGAAACTGCATTCAAATGACAAAACCAACTTGCACAATACTCAATGTTTATAGAATGAAATAAATTCGGTGAACTAGCATATTATTAGCTTTCAAAAGTGATTTTATCTGTAAAATTGTTTCTACAGTTGAAAACACGCACATTTTCGTTTTTGCAAATCTTCTATTGGATCTTAATGCAATATATTTCAGGGGTACCAAAATAGAATAATGATTATGGATCGAATAACATCCAATGCACTTAATATTATCCGATTTAATATACTGACAATTGGAAATGTCCCCCTATAGCTTATAAAAAGCTCTAAAAGTTGAATAATATTGACGAATTGTACGAGAGCAATAGCCGCTAGCCGTCATAACGAGAGGCCCTATTTTATGATATAGCGTCGTGTTTTCATTTCTCTGTAATATATAGAAATCGCCCTGCCGAGGCATTGATTACCTTACTACGCTTTATATATGATGTAACGTTACCCGATTTGTCAAAACATGTTTATTTTCTACATGAAACTTCGTCGTAAATTAAGTTTGATTCCAAAATTGAGAAACTACCAGTGGTTCTATTGATAGGAAAATATCAATTCACATTTGCAAAATAAATCAGTACACAAAGTTCCGGTGTGGTTTAGGAAGGCCGACATTTTCTTTGGAAGTGTTTGGTAGGGGTTGGTCCCAAATTTTGTCATTGATCATCGTCATTTTTTTGACGCTCCCTAAACGAAAGCGATTATTTTATGATCCCTACCCACTCAGATATTGATTATATTTATGACCCCTACACGGGCATCTGCGAGTAGTTAGCGTTATTGAGGATAACGTGGAGGCGGATGCAAAACAGAATTAGGGGGAAATGCCCAAATTGTTTTCATAATAATATTGTAACAGGTATATAGAGAAAATGCGCGTGAAGCGCTCACTGACATTTTGAACCTCCTATCATCATGTGGTATTAATTTCATGGCCCCCTTATTTTCAATGTAAAAAACATATGACCCCAGGATATCTGGGACCACCCCTACCAAATAAAATAACATCCCTTACCACGTTTGGGAAAATGCACTACGGTAACCTTAAAGGAGGTGTCCGGCAAGCACAACATTGCCCATTATAATGTTTGTTAGAAAAGTAATTATCGAGCCTAAACCGCGTAGTTATATTGAACAAAAGAGAATAAACGTTCTTCTGACAGCAAGCCATATTATTGATAGAAAAGTTGAAGTATACATTAAAGGACATCCTTCGTACACCCTCCAATATAAGTCGCAAGCCGTAATAAAGTCATGAAGATGAAGGATTCTCTCGTGAAAATGATGTTAGACAAGACGGAAGTCACTTTTGTTTAAGTAAACCATTCGTATATCCCTACGGGTTTTTCAGGGAGGT
Source organism: Ophiura sarsii (assembly GCA_035610835.1). Lineage (NCBI taxonomy): Eukaryota > Metazoa > Echinodermata > Ophiuroidea > Amphilepidida > Ophiuridae > Ophiura > Ophiura sarsii. The sequence goes on along the minus strand of CM069450.1, from coordinate 43,827,073 downwards.
CAACTCCAAGTTATGTCATTTTTCTTAGTTACTGACAGGACATGAGGTATATATCTTCGCGTGCATGAGATTGAAAGAAATTTACTTGTAGGTCTACACTCTTAAAAACGGGGTCAGATTTACTAAGTACGACGTCAAATATGAATAAAACCTTTAGGTTGTGTTCATATTTGACGTCGTACACAGTGTCAAAGTGAGTGGTCAAACGTTAACAGGGTCACACTTTGTAGTCAAAATAAGCCTCGTTTTTCGGTTGCGTGCATAATTTGAACCGGTGCGTTCAGAGTGCATCTTCAAAATAAAGTTTGACACTAGGACTCTTTTCGATGTACGTGTATTGGTTTCTAGTCGTATATTTCTGGAAGTTGAAGGAAAACACTTTTACCTTATAACTTGATTCCCTACTGATCATGAAACATCAAAGTTATAATCAGTGTTGTAAAGTTCCTTTTTACTATGCAGATCAGAGAGAGAGCATGTAATCTTCCAAAAAGCACTCGTGAAATTTGTTGATACATTTGAAACGATTTTACTTAAATTGAACTAAATGTATGCGCATCGAAATACCACTTTGTATTGAATTCAAAAGCTATCAATTCACTATAAATGTTCCTTTGGTAAAGCCGAAATGTAAGCTTTTAGTATAAATTGATACTGTATTTTAAGATCTTAATACCAAAATGCTTTAAGGTGCAGATAAATAAAAAAAGCGAGACTTGGTGGTTTTCGTTTTTATACAAACTGTGTAGCTCTAGTATTGACTGAAATGGCTGAACATTCCTCATTGTTCATCGGATAAACTATAAAAAGCAATTATTGCCCATCAGATGTTGGATTAAAACACTAGGTCACACCATAATGTAACAGAGTATAATGGACAACCACTCATCATTTAACTCAGACATTGTTGCAAATACGGACAAAACTCAATAGGGCACAGAAATTTGACGGGGTATCTTTAAAGAAGCGTGATCAAATATACTGAGTACTTTTTCCCAACGACCGTTAATGTGAATTATTATTGGTTTGAGGCGTTGCCTGAGACAGGTAATGTGTTGTGGCAGTGATTAATGGAAATGCACGGAGGAAATGAAAGAAAACGTACTCCAGTCACGTAGGACCACGAAGTAGCGTCCGATGAATTAGTTCCATCGATGGAAATTAATGTTTAACAGGAAGAGATTCGGTGGCGCAAAACATCACAGGTTGAGCATTTATAGTGTATGAGACATCCGGGATTGATTAAAGCTGAGGTGTTTCAAATGATCGAGATAAATATGAGACTGACGTGACGTACATATACTTTGCAAGTGATACGTATCGAATTTAGATGTGTGAACGCATCGTGCAGGTCTATGGGTAATGTTGAACGAGGAGTTTATTGATTATACTCACTATTATCACTGCCTCCATCAATTCGGGGATGTAAAATGCTAAAACTGGCTAGATATAAATTGAAGACCGTTTAAAGGTATTTGCTGAATTCCAGAATACCGAGGGCCCGCACTCTAAATTAGTTACCAGTTGAATATTGAGAGAGGTCTCGATTCGACAGGAAAGTGTCCCAGGTACATAGCAATAACAGGAACATATTATGATTGAAATACTAAAATGCTTTTATTCATCCATTGGAGCAATTGAAAGTAGTGATATTGTATTCAATTGCTCTCTATAGTGTTTTTAATCAGAGAAAGATACATCGTTTTCTTCAACTTCTCTTTCAATACTCACTAATGTTATAAAGAAACAAAGATACTTCACTAGATATCATAGACAAAATCCCTGCAATTTGAAACCAAATTTCTTGTTTTAATCTCTAAATGAAATTAATGTGGTGTGCAAAGACTTACAGTTTCAATAATACGGGACACCCGTCATGCAGTGTACACCTCATTCAAAACTGGCTGTAGAATGATGGAGCTGGATTAGTTGACAGTTGTTGGAGAGATAACCTTATCGAAGCGACTTCATAAACCAAAGGGCACAACCGATTTAGGACAGAATGCGGATTCATTTCCGACATAGAAGTACTTAAAAGCGGTGGTGTATCCAAGAGAGGGGAGGGGAGGGAGGAGGGGGGGGGGGGGGGGGGGGGGGGGGCAGCTCTCCGGCTTCGGCGACCTGTCGGCAAATCGCGGACTGTCAGCAAATATACTAGGCTGGATCCCCGACCTGTGGGAATTAGGACGGTCAAATTAATACAAAATATCCAATTTTCACGCGCTACGTGCGCATTTGCTCAAAAAAAGATAAATAATTAAAGACAAGGTGAATATGGGGCAACTGGTTCACGGGGCAACTGGTCCAAAATCAAGGTTTTGGTAATGGTATGGGCATACTGATTTCTTTTGGACAGTACGACTTATGTTGCAACTTGACATATATCCTTACCTTTTACATGCCAAAACATTTGCAACTTTAGGGTATTTTCACAAGTGATATTCTCCAGATCTTTGAAGCCACCTCCTTGAGAGACTGATTGAAAATTCACAGATAGTATGGGTAACATTTTTGGGTCAAAATTGATGCTAAAAGTGGATTCTCTGACCCAAGTCCTTTCCAAAAATGTATACTTTTATATGCATTAGATTAATAGTTCAAAAATTACAGCACTCACAAAATTCAAAAAAATTTCATCAAAAACTTCCTTGAGTCCCCGCTTAAGGGGGTGTGGACCCCTCAGCACAACCTCCGTAAAACTGCTGTAACTCCTTCATTATTCATTTAATCGTTTTAAAAGTATACATTTTCTCGCACAAAAGGGTTCAATGAATCCAACCATGATCATGAAATTGACCATTTTGGAGAAAATTATTAAAAAAACCGATTGTTGACCCATTTTAGGTTCTGCAAAGATAACTCAAAATGTATTTTGTCAAATGTTCTCACTCAGATCGTGAGCGTGCAAGTGTGTACTGTTGTAGATTAACACTATAGCGATTCGGATAGGCCCTTATTAGACCAATCATGGGATGTCTGTTATATAAATGGGAAAGTTACATGGAAATCGGTGTGCGTGGTTTAAATACATACATTATACGTTTAGGCATGCCTATGCAGGAATAATTAATGTCGATAGGCAGAAAAATAACTAACGGATATTGCACGCACAGTTCTCAAGACTGGGCACATATGATCATGACGATAGAACCATCCTCCCGTCGACTAACTAAAAACCCTCTGAAATAAGACCCTACTATAAAACCCCAACCTTAGGCCTACACATATTCTGGATTACATGGATAGTATATGTGCATGTAGGGTTCCTGTATCATGGAGTATCTGGAATATTAAGGGGACCTGTGATAACTGGATTTTAAGAGTAATACACATCCAATGAAACCCCAACCCGAGAACCGCCAAACCAACGAACCGAGAAATCTATTATTTGTATAATTGTATTACATGTATGAACTTACACCTACTATAAGGATTAAGAAAAAGCAGCCATCTTTGTGCACCAAAACGTCGATTCCAAAATGCTGATCGAGTCGCGATCAGCATTTTACCGTAGACAGTGTCCCCTGCAGTATGCGTGATAAATAACGCGAACCATATTTACATAGAGGGCGTTTTAATAAAAGTTTCAATAAATAGCGATGGTATTGTTTTAATCAAGTTTTGCTGTGTTTTTGTGACTAGAAACAACAATAATGGTAATTTTTAATGTTCATCTTGAATTCTGAAGTAAATTAATTTAAAAAGAAAATCTTCAACACTACTTCGTGTCCCTTTAAGCACGAAAACTAGCCTAGCCATTACGAATAATGTCGTCGTCGTAGTCACAAACATTAAAGGCATATTATGTGATCTTTTCCAGAGAGCGCCCTCTATTCATTATTTTTTTTAGAAAGTAGATTTTCTTGCAGATTTACATTTCTGATCATAAATCATACATACATTCCAAGTAACAGAGCGATACGATTCCTAATTACCTCAAAATCATGGTTTTAGAGTGAATTTAGAGTTAAAATATAAACTGTCGGAGTTATCCGACAGTTTATTTTCACTCTAAAATCATGATTTTGAAGTAATTAAGAATCGTATCGCCCTGTAACTTGGAATGTATGTACGATTATGATCAGAAATGTAAATCTGCAAGAAAATCTTCTTTCAATTTTTTTTTCAATGTTGAGGGCGTTCCCTGGAAAGATCACATAATATACCTTTAAGTGAAAAGATTCATCAGGTTTGTTGAATTTCATTGAAGTAAACAATATGCTTGACGAAACCAATATAATACTCACATATAATATTTCATCCACATACATCGGAGGATTTCATCAGAATGTTACCATATTAGGTCGTGAACACAACAGAAGATCCAGAGAGGTACGCGAGGCGATGGAAATCAGAAAGAGAGGGGACAGAACACTCAGCCGAGAGGAGGGGATTTGTTTGCTCAGTCACGTCTATGATCGTGTTGCTTCTTTCATATAAACTGTCCAAAACAGATTTGGTCGGCTGTTCCTCTTTCAGAATTCCTTGAAAAAAGAATAAACCAAATTTTCAATTTACCTTTACCTTCAAATTAGGTCATGGCAAATTAGGTCTGCAGATACCAATAGGGTGATCTTTAACCGAAATTCGTCGATGCGAGAATGAAGGGGTCAAAAGGGTGTGGACGGTCGGTACCTGAATGAGTGATCTAACGTTACTCACTTAGGTACCGTCAGTAATTGCTTCGAGTTGGTGGAAGTCAACTTGGCTTGAAATAACCTAATAGGTGACATGATTTTGTTGTATAACACACAAAATATATTAAAACCAAGTGTTTTGTGAAGAATACAAGTCTCATTCAGTAGCGTAGTCTGGCATTTCCAATGCTGTAACACACACAAATGGACATCGTTTGCTATGTGCGTCCTCATCGTATTTTCGTGAGAATGCATTAAATGAACACACGTTTCGAAAAAGTAGACTCGTAAATATGTCCAGTCAACATTCAATTGCAACAGTGTCGTGATTGCACATTACGCTGGCACACGTTTCTTACCATTCTGCGTTTGTACCTAATTCTTTGCTTAACCCTAACCCTGCAAAATCCAACAAAATCCAACGAGCCAATCTCTATGTTCCACCCGGCGTGCAAGTTTTTCGAGGATAAAATGGATCCTGGCTGTATTACTCCGCCAAGTAGCCTTGACACCTGTGGTGTAGTGGGGAATCCTAAGCCGCTGGTGCTGGAGGTCCGTGGTTCAAATCCCGGGAGGGGTCGCGGTGACTTTTGGGGTCAACTTTCTCCGCGCAGAAAAAAAATCTGAAAAAGTGCCCGAATGGGTATAAGGGTTAATGTGAACTAATTTACCCGCTTTTTGCACGAGGAAGTGGAGCGTGTTAGCAACTATCGGTCGGTAATGTAGGCACGGATTCCTTTTTGGATTGCTCACATATTGACGATACAGTTACAACTTCAGGGCGAACGCAAGAATCATTTAATTCCATACATTAACCGTTCATATGTTATGCAAGAAAAGCAAGTAAAAGCAGGCCTAAATTTAAAGCTGGTAGTGAGTCCTGCTAAAGGGACCTTTTATTTAAAACTGTCAGTCAATTGATGCCGAACAAACATTCTATAGTTTACTAGACATTGCATTACCAACAACACTGTGTTATTTGAACTCGAACTAGATGTGAATAAAAACATTCTGATAGGTAAACGTAAACATGGGTGAATGTAAGGAACATTAGGAATATTCCGTCAGCTATAGGTCAAATGAAATGATCAATACATGTATGACATTATATGCATTTTTAGAGGTTTTCGTGAGACAAGTTTGTCAGTCATCATTTAATTCCGAATCAACATTTTGATGGTTTATCAAAAGTTGCGTTGTCAACAATGCGATGTAATTTGAACTGGAATGAGTTTCATAAACATGACCAGGTGGACATAAACATGGTTGAAATGTTAGAAACATAAGCAATAGACAGTCAGCTATAGGTCAAATAAATATTTTCAATACGTGTATATATGAACTATACTGACTTTGTATACTGACTAGAATAGAACATTTTAGAAACACCTAATAGTCCGTTAGTTTGACAAGAGGAATCATGGAATTATGATGGTCAAAAGTACACAGACGGAAAAAATTTTCGCGCGCTGGGCGCGCATGGGTCCCAAAAATGTAATATGTTTGGGATAGACGCTTGTTTTGAAGCAAAAATGTACCTCAATCATAGCACAAATAAATATTAACTCAATTCTTTTTCGCGCGATACACGCGCATTTGTTTCCTCGAAAAATATTGACTTTCAATACTTGCACCCCCCCACATATCAAAAACCTAGTAACGGCACTGCAAACCACACGGAATATTGAAAATATTATGTGGGTGACGTTAAAAACGTCATACTGGACCATTTAAGTGTTATAAACACAATTTTTGCGCCCTTTGCCAACATTTCTATAATGAATCTTCGTTTCCCCGGGAGCAGTTATACCAGTATATTTCCCGATTAATTTCGATCTGGACCAGGGAAAAAAGTCCCTGCCCATCAGAAATTGAACAACTCGTGTATAAAACAAATCAACATTTTTGTGCAATATTGAGAATACGTTGATCTACCAAATACCAGAAGAACTATTTAAGACTATTTTTAATTTGAACCCCTGTTCGATCTTTTGATCTTATAACTTACAAAGCGGCATTGCAAAGTATTGAAATTCGGATAAGACCCACAATCTCTACATGTAATATGATCGGCCCTTCAAACATTTGATTTGGGATTATACATAGTCTATATAGAAAATTAAAAAATGAAGTTTCTAACAAGGCTGCTGACAGCTGATAAAAACAGATATCTAATGAAAGAAAATCTTCAAGATTAATATCCGTCGACAAGAAAGTCATAGACGCAATTCTTTTGATTGATCACTCTCATAATTAACGCCGTTTCAAATTTGAAACTGGACCCCAGCCTTCTCAATTTTATATAGCATAATAACTCCAGAGAAATGAGTGCTATCCGCTTCACAAAAAAGTTAATAAAATACATGGCAAGGACCTGTACCCGTATATCCTGATATACCGTAGCACAAATCAATAACTTAGTGTAATTTGAACAGAGTCTTTTGCGTCAGCAGCTCGACATCTGGAAATTGGACACCCATGTTCAATCATTGTTGTTGCCCCCCCCCCCCCCCCCACCGCTATGAATGTCGTTTTTATTTTGCACAAGAAAGGGAAATACTCAGACAATTTTGATCACTTGGATATGAAAAAGTTGAAAGATTTTAATTTGTTTCATGAATACAGAATACGATACGCTGGTGAACTATCAGTTAATCACGACAACTCATAATACATAACGTATCACTATTCTGTGACGGTTAGTGTTCGCTAAAGTGCAAATCCCTATTCGAGTGAAATGTTTCTTGGAACATGTTTGCTGCTTTAAAACTAGTCCGAAGCACGACCAAATCTATTAGCGGAAAAATTCTTCGTATAATCATCAACGTCGTACATTACTTGCAATTGTAGAGGTGGAAATTGAAACTGACAAAGTTCATGATAAAGTACCCATCATAAGGCAAAAATTAATTTTCAATAATATTTTACACCCCTACAATTCAATCTTCTGACAACTCGAGACACTGCTACTGTATGTTTTCCCTGGAATATAACAGTTTGGGTCCCTATATCAAAAATGATCCTTGCAATTACACGGTAAAGTACGATTGGAAATGATGGTGACACCACACAGTAAATATCATCTGTGGTATTACATCACTATGTTAAATCATTTTTTGGATGAACATTAAAAATTACCATTATTGTTGTTTCTACTCACAAAAATACAGCAAAACTTGATTAAAACAATACCATCGCTTTTTAAAACGCCCTCTATGTAAATATGGTTCGCGTTATTTTATCACGCCCATTTGCAGCAGGGGACTTGGGGACACTGTCTACGGTAAAATGCTGATCGCGGCTAGATCAGCATTTTGGAATCGACGTTTTGTTGTACAAAGAGGGCTGATTTTACTTTAATCCATATAGGTGTAAGTTCATACATGTAATACAATGATAAAACTATACAAATCCCAGTTTTTTATCATAATTGAGGGCGCATCCTCCAACATATTTCTTCATGCCCCTTTACACGACCAAAGTTGACCATACGTCACTATGTAATACCACTGACCATGCGCCACTATTAAGCAACACACATTAGAATACATACTGAGGTCACCTACATTTCTCACCAAAGATATATATTAACTTAGGTGCCGTCAGGCTTGGCATCGGTGCTCCAAAACTAAAAGGTATTTGTAAACAGTGGCCGTGGGACTAGGATAGTAACCAGATTGGGGATTGAGGGGTGGGGGGGGGGGGGGGGGGGCATTTCCCCCAACCAGAAGGCTCGCCCCTGATGCCCCCAAATAAAATGATAAACTATATGTTTATTAACAAAAAAATCACAGGCCTGTCCCCCGTCAATGCCCTTCCCCAATTGAAGACCCTTTTTACGCATTTGCGTGGGACCCATTTATATAAGTCTTTGAAACGAATGTTCCACGGATATTGAAATTTGAAGCATGTTAATGTTATTAGTATGTAGGTGGTTTTGATCCGAACTTGCCATAGGGGAGTGAGTACATTACTACTTTAATCAATTCTAGTTGAGAAGTAATCCCTGCTACATTCCAGAACTGATCATACTTTCCTGTTTTGACGTCATTATCTTACAGTAAAAGCAAAAGTTGAACTGCCGGTGAATAATATATAAAGTTCAGCGAGGTTACACACAAAATCAAAAATGGAGGTGAAAAATCCTACTTCGGCATGTATTCCGGTGAAGGTTGTCTGAGCTGAGTTTTTTATTTGTTGTTTCACAAACATTGAGTTTGATTACTGCACCGTTGCCAATTTATATGGAAACAAAATTTCACTTGAAATGTGTCCATAGGTTAAGTAAAAACAGTAAGGTAAAGTGACGTGCCGAGCGAAGTTAGCGCGCGGAGTGCCTATCTCTCTTTCTTTGGCGCTTAGGCCAGACTCCTCTCTTTGTAATTTTTGCTGGGGTCGGGTTCACCATTCCTCCCGCACAACGAGTCTGTGTTACCTTCCCAACATGAATTAATGCTGGTACCCATTTATACACCTGGGTAGAGAGGAGTAATTGCGGTAAAGTGCCTTACTCAAGGACACAACACGCTGGCGGCAACGGGACTCGAACCCACTGGAATTGTGGAGCTAGAATATATCCGTTGGATCACGTGTGCCCATAGAACAATGCAAATTAAAACAAATCTGGGAAGACAACTCCAAGTGAACTTTATGAATTAGAAATAGAGGTGAAAAAACTTAATGAATTAGAAATAGAGGCGAAAATCTTACGTATGTGAAGGCTATAAGTTGATTTTTTTTAATCACATACATTGATTGAGTTTAATACGCTAACACACACTTTCACACATAAATATGCGCAACGACATGGATTCTTATTGGGAGCTTCACAATTCTTGCCAATTTTGAGCTGATCAAACTATAGTAGCAATGACAGTATTTTTGAGTTAATAGCCAAAATATCTGATATTTTACAAATAGAATACAAAAACAAACTCTGATAAATTTATGGATTACCCCGTAATGGCTGCCAATATTGAAAGATGTAAAATAATATTGTCCTCCTTGTCATGAAATTATGTTGTAAATTAACTAGTCTTTAATAGTCTTTAACTTTTTATCAAAAGACATGAAAAAAGGAAGATCACATCTTACTTGTAAGGCGACAGTACGAGTGAAGAGTGCCATTTATGTTATAAAAGTTGTGGAAGTTCAGTTGAGTAATAACAGTAATGGACATATTAAACGCCTAAGCGACTATGACAGGAACATTTTGAAAATGAAATTAGAGACCAGTGATTTCCTTTCTATTCGTCAACGTATAGAGACTCGGCGGGAAAACCCCACAAATCCTAATCAATATTAACTTACCGTGCAGTGGCGAAATAAACATTATTCATAGACGCATCAATTCGTTACAGCAGCGACAGTTGGTTTCAACCAATTGAGACTTCATCACGTATAAAGGGATGTATTAAAATAACCATTACTAAGATTACTTCATCTTTAGCAGGTTTTATGTTACCCAAAATATGTATTAGTGAAGACATTGAGACCCATGAAGCTCGACTAATTAGACCATCGCCAACTCATCAATTTTGAAACTGCAATGAAATGTGTTCATTTGCAGATTAAACTCTAGCTAAAGTGTACGGTGACCGGCCGGGCAGATTTAGTGACAAATATGATTCATGTCTGCATATTTAGAAAGCGTCCTTAGGAAAAGCAAATACATTCCAAAGAAGGACATCCGTAGTGGAAATTTGCCAAATAGGCCCAAATTGGACTTTATTATTACAGAAAATATAAATCTTCATTACTTCATGACTGATATTTGGCTCAATATCAAACAACAATGAAATACGGCATTTTGTTGACGATCCATGCATTTGCGTGTTTATCCTCTTCCTTTGTTGTTTGCTCGGACTCCTGTCTTTTCACTCTCACGCATGTGCATGCATGGACGACCTGATATCATGGTGCACTATGATTTCACGTATCATCTCGGCCTTTTGAATGGTTTGTTTGTGCAATGCTCTGCAATAGCCACAACAGTTTGAATTTGGCATACCTCTATTAATCTATTACATTTTTATTGCTGTATATTACTGTTTTGCATACTTATATATTATACTTTTTACCCTTTTAGTATTTCACACAGTTTTATTTTATCTTAGATTTTAACGTTGTAATGTAATCAAAATTGTGTAATATTATACTATACACATGGAAAAAAGTATCGCACCACCTTTTTTCTTCTTTGAAAAGTGCAAATGTGGCCTCGAATTTTGCCACCATGGTGTGATATTAAGGATTCATAACTTTTGAAAATGTGCGTACCACCGCGCTTCCACTCAAATTGATCGTTACATGGAAACGCGAACGCACAGCGCAGGTTATTGATATATTGCCAAGACCTCCAAAATGTACTTGTACGCGCATCAATGACCTGGGGGCGGGGCGTTTTGTGTGACGTTGTGCATGGTAACAAGAGGCAGATGTTTGCGAGTGGGGCCCTGAACATGAATACACGCGACACGACTACTCGCGACTGTACTTTCAACAATAAATACTACATTGAAAACACAACAAAACACCATTTTTATATCGTTGTAAAATGTCAATGATGAACGGCAAATTTGGTCTGCATGATTTGAATAACTGGCGTGTGTTTGTACCACCAGCGCGGCGGCTAGCCTGCCCTACAGATACTGACTGGTAACTGGACGTCCCTCTGCTGCGAGCGCAGACTCGGTGAAATTTTGTAAGCTTCATCATGGACCCCAAATGACACAAGTGACGAGCGAGGACGTACAATGTATGTCATAGCGATTGTAAGCTAAACATCGCTCTGACGTTGCGTGTCTGTCTCAGTCTCACCGGCAAACACGGCCGTATCAAGCATCAGTGAAATAAATCTGATTACAGGGCTAACAAACTAGTATAAAATTTGACTGGGGACGCAAAAAAAACCCCATGATAAACAGCCTAGTACAGAACAGGAATCTGTCTCATCAAAGGTGACTTTATAAATGTTTCAATTCAAGAAACGTATTCAAAATCGAAGTCAGGCGTCATCCATTTTTGTTGTAAAACCGAAACTGACAAGATTAAAAAATGTTAGGCTAAATTAACTAGGCCTACGTACGAGCCTACTCCTAGCTAGGCCTATGATAGCCATCCCGTCTACGACACATGACAACCCATTTAATTTTTGTCAAATCTTGACAAACACTGATGACACTGCAACTATAATAATAATTAGGGCAAGACAACATACTTTTGTTTGTCAAAAAGACTCACGATGTAGGTCTAGGCCATCAATCATTACTCACCGAATAACGTCGTCTCTAAACAAGCAGACAAAGAATGGAATCGTACAACACGATTTAGCTGCGATTTTGATTATATTTCCCCATCAATTGACCATAAACATAAGAAGGTTGTTGAAGTGATTCGACTTTGATCCATGGATCCATGATTATGATGAGACATCATGATCCCGATCATGATCATTTGCATTGACTTTTTCAATGATGAATAAGCTTACAAAAATAGCTTCAAAAACTTATTCGTACGGTAGATCTGAGACGAAATATTCGTCCAGGGTATGAAGTCATATTTCATATAATATTATTTCCAATCGGCGAAATTGATCTTTCCTGCTTCTGAATTCTTTACAGGATCGGGAATGAAGAAACTTCTGTTGTTTGTTTATTTATTTTCCGTGCTTGTTTGCAAATCAAAAACTAAATTAATTTGTGGCCCTGAACATGCATAATATTTGCCGAACTGTGATTGGTCTATCTCATAATCGTTCTTTATAACAGCTTCTCCGCTATTGGTCAAAGAAAAACAATCCAGAGAAAAACAATGACGTAGTGGGGAATCCCCTAGATTGCCCTAGATTGCTCCATTGTTCAATGGGGTGGTGTTTATTTACCTCAGGGGGAAATGACACAAAAATACGAACTCCAAAGTCAAAATATAAACCTTTAGCATGTTTAGAATAACTTAATATTACAATTTGGATGCTAATCAACATTAAATGACAGTTATGAATAAGATTGGTGACTTTGTACGGACTTTTTTAAGGTTCTTGTTTGAAATCGCTGACTTTGTTTTGGTACGCAGTCCGTACGCAGTCACCAACCTTAAATCATTTGTTTGCGTAAGCTGTCCAACAAAATGTTGTGCAATAAAAGGGCCACATTTGAGTTTGTGACGTAATCGATGTGATGTTTTTTCAAGGCCAAGGGAAAAATGCATGTTTTTGTCCAAAAACATGCATGAAAAAAGTTTGGGTATAACGCGATATTGAGAGGCCCGATGATTAATCTCTAAAGTTGTAATCTTTGGTAAAACAATTAAGTATTCCAAGGTCAAAGGTCATCTGGGGTCAAATTAAACAAAAAAAACTCCCTTTTTCGTACGCCCAACGGATATGGGGTCTAAGGTCAAAATAGGTCAAATTTTAAAGAAGTTCAAATGACAAAAGCAGTATTGCGAAGGTGTTGACCTAGGTCAAATAAACAAAAACAAAATCATCAACGGTGACTAATATAATGACTATTTTAAGTTTTTAAAGTCTATTCAATATCGCGTTATACCCAAACTTGTTTCATGAATGTTTCTGGACAAAATCATGCATTTTCCCCTTGGCCTTGAAAAAACATTACATCGATTACGTCACAAACGCAAACGTGGCCATTTTATTGCACAACATTTTGTTGGATAGCTTACGCAAACAAATGATCCTTAATATCACACCATGGTGGCAAAATTCGAGGCCACATTTGCACTTTTCAAAGAAAAAAAAGTGGTGCGATACTTTTTTCCATGTGTATATGTTAAGTTGTCCATCCATGCATTTGCGGGTTTATCCTCTTCCTTTGTTGTTTGCTCAACCTCCTATCTTTTCTCTCTCACGCATGCATGCATGGAAGACCTGATCATAGGTTGCGAGATAGCGAGTCGAAAGCTATGAGACCATTTGGTCGTGTCCGTCTTCTCCATGTGTCCTGATGCTCGACCCATCTATTATATTATTACAGATGCAACTGGGCAGAAACTGCATTCAAATGACAAAACCAACTTGCACAATACTCAATGTTTATAGAATGAAATAAATTCGGTGAACTAGCATATTATTAGCTTTCAAAAGTGATTTTATCTGTAAAATTGTTTCTACAGTTGAAAACACGCACATTCTCGTTTTTGCAAATCTTCTATTGGATCTTAATGCAATATATTTCAGGGGTACCAAAATAGAATAATGATTATGGATCGAATAACATCCAATGCACTTAATATTATCCGATTTAATATACTGACAATTGGAAATGTCCCCCTATAGCTTATAAAAAGCTCTAAAAGTTGAATAATATTGACGAATTGTACGAGAGCAATAGCCGCTAGCCGTCATAACGAGAGGCCCTATTTTATGATATAGCGTCGTGTTTTCATTTCTCTGTAATATATAGAAATCGCCCTGCCGAGGCATTGATTACCTTACTACGCTTTATATATGATGTAACGTTACCCGATTTGTCAAAACATGTTTATTTTTTACATGAAACTTCGTCGTAAATTAAGTTTGATTCCAAAATTGAGAAACTACCAGTGGTTCTATTGATAGGAAAATATCAATTCACATTTGCAAAATAAATCAGTACACAAAGTTCCGGTGTGGTTTAGGAAGGCCGACATTTTCTTTGGAAGTGTTTGGTAGGGGTTGGTCCCAAATTTTGTCATTGATCATCGTCATTTTTTTGACGCTCCCTAAACGAAAGCGATTATTTTATGATCCCTACCCACTCAGATATTGATTATATTTATGACCCCTACACGGGCATCTGCGAGTAGTTAGCGTTATTGAGGATAACGTGGAGGCGGATGCAAAACAGAATTAGGGGGAAATGCCCAAATTGTTTTCATAATAATATTGTAACAGGTATATAGAGAAAATGCGCGTGAAGCGCTCACTGACATTTTGAACCTCCTATCATCATGTGGTATTAATTTCATGGCCCCCTTATTTTCAATGTAAAAAACATATGACCCCAGGATATCTGGGACAACCCCTACCAAATAAAATAACATCCCTTACCACGTTTGGGAAAATGCACTACGGTAACCTTAAAGGAGGTGTCCGGCAAGCACAACATTGCCCATTATAATGTTTGTTAGAAAAGTAATTATCGAGCCTAAACCGCGTAGTTATATTGAACAAAAGAGAATAAACGTTCTTCTGACAGCAAGCCATATTATTGATAGAAAAGTTGAAGTATACATTAAAGGACATCCTTCGTACACCCTCCAATATAAGTCGCAAGCCGTAATAAAGTCATGAAGATGAAGGATTCTCTCGTGAAAATGATGTTAGACAAGACGGAAGTCACTTTTGTTTAAGTAAACCATTCGTATATCCCTACGGGTTTTTCAGGGAGGTCAACTCCAAGTTATGTCATTTTTCTTAGTTACTGACAGGACATGAGGTATATATCTTCGCGTGCATGAGATTGAAAGACATTTACTTGTAGGTCTACACTCTTAAAAACGGGGTCAGATTTACTAAGTACGACGTCAAATATGAATAAAACCTTTAGGTTGTGTTCATATTTGACGTCGTACACAGTGTCAAACTGAGTGGTCAAACGTTAACAGGGTCACACTTTGTAGTCAAAATAAGCCTCGTTTTTCGGTTGCGTGCATAATTTGAACCGGTGCGTTCAGAGTGCATCTTCAAAATAAAGTTTGACACTAGGACTCTTTTCGATGTACGTGTATTGGTTTCTAAGCGTATATTTCTGGAAGTTGAAGGAAAACACTTTTACCTTATAACTTGATTCCCTACTGATCATGAAACATCAAAGTTATAATCAGTGTTGTAAAGTTCCTTTTTACTATGCAGATCAGAGAGAGAGCATGTAATCTTCCAAAAAGCACTCGTGAAATTTGTTGATACATTTGAAACGATTTTACTTAAATTGAACTAAATGTATGCGCATCGAAATACCACTTTGTATTGAATTCAAAAGCTATCAATTCACTATAAATGTTCCTTTGGTAAAGCCGAAATGTAAGCTTTTAGTATAAATTGATACTAACAGGATATTTTGTCAATCTGGATTCTGATAGTCCAATTTTTTGTCTTCCAAACTAATTTTCAAATTTTCCCTCTTCAATTTTTTTTTTTTTTTTTTTTTGAAATTGAGTGCACACACACATCACACACAATTGGAAGACAGAACATTTGAGGCCACTTCCCCTATACAAAACGTGTGTAGAGAGGGTGATTATCATTCCAGGTGTTGCCAGTTGGGCTTACAGTTTTGCCAAGGTTTTTAATTACAAGCCCAAATGGGCCAAAACAACAACAATGCCAGGCAAAAAAACCCACATGTTTGACTTCCATTCAATATTAGCGCACTATTTCAAGCGGTTTACGTGTAGGTCCACATACAGTTTTGTAATGCAATGTATGTACGCTTTCATGTCTCGAAGATGTATGCGAAAGTGTGCGTAATGTTGAAATGTATGTCTGTGGCAAGTCTATGCATGCAGTACCAGTAGTCCAGCACAGAACAAAACAAATGCAATCAATGCACAAACATCTGTTTTCTTTCATTCAATGTAAACATTTCAAGAAGCCGAAGACATCGGTCCAAATAAAGTTTGGTGATGCAACGCGTTCCTGTCTCCGAGACACGCAAGATTTTGCGTTTTATTCCGCTGCATAGTCCATAGAGTAACGTTGTAGCCAGTAGCCACATAGAACATTCTAATACCAATGGTGTTATATCTGTCTGTTTCAAGTAAGGCAGGCTGCTTGCTTATTTGTTCTTCATTTCATGTTTCCATGATATACATAATGCACCCACCCAACAAGAGTTAATTTGTAGCCCAACTATTTTCTAAGACAATGATAAATAAAGCTCTAATTCAAACTGATGACACAATTGGGCTATAAGTATAATTTTTATAAACTGGCAACCTCAAGTTCTGCTGTGTGTGTGTTTGACCTCTTTAAAAACAGATTTGTATACAATACCAGCTAGTAGTCCTGTATTATATAACATTATATAACAGCTAGCTATAGAAAGCAAGCTGGCTGGCTGGCTGGCTATAGAACTATAGCAGGCAAGCTAGCTATATCATTACATGTCCCTATTTTTTTAAATTACGCACGTTTATGCATTTACTCATTTTGATATGTGTGGGGTGTACGTCACCGGGGGGGGGGGGGGTATTCAGTGCGATCAGTAGTGGCGTACCCAGGGGGGCCGGTGCCACCCCCCAAAAAAATATCTCGGTGCGATTTTGACCATGCAATTTTTTTGACTGGTTACGCGGGCAACTTCATCGCTCCCCCACCCCCCCCCCCCCCCCCCCCCCCCCCACCCACCCATCAAGATTTCAGCTGCTGACGGGGAAATAATTGTGCAAGTTTTACGAAAAAATTGTCGGTACCATGCCTTTCGTCGGTACAACTATGGTCGTGCCTGCCTGCCTGCCTGCCTGCCTGCCCCCCCCCCCCCCCCCCCACCCCCGTTTCCAAAAGCTGGGTACGTCACTGGCGATCAGTAAGTGGATGATGCAGTGAAATCACTGCTTCGAGGAAGAGAAATAACCTATAGATGCGTGAGGACCCGTTGCATTGCTGATCCAGCGAAGGACAGGGAGGGCGCAGTGGAAAAGGGCCAGGGGTTTCTTTTTGGGGGGTGGGGGTCTGGTCAGTGGTACCCATGAATTGCCCAGGCTTGTCGCAGACCATTTGTATGTGGAAGTTACTGCTTGTGTGATGTCAGCGAAGGTCAACAGGTTGCCCCATTTGTGATCCCACAATGCAACAGAAGGATAATCAATGGCTTTTTTTTCTATTTGCGATAAACCTTGTGTTGTAAATGTGCCAATCGCGATCAATGCGCTGCATCGCACTATCATCGCATTGTCGTCATAGTGATTTTGGTTGTACACTAGACTAAGGGCAAGGCAAAATAAAAAATAAACCTGTTTAGCGTCCCCTCCCGCTTCCTTTTTTGGGGTCCGCTTCAATTTTCTTTTCTTTTTTCTCTTTTTTCTCTTTATTTCAGTCAAAACTTTTTCAGGTTCGCAATGTTTATCGCTTACCAGGGCGGTTTTGTACGTAAAGTGGGGGGGAAAATAAAACAAAAGGGCCTCTTCCTTCCTTTTTTGAAAAAAAACCTGATGCTAAACATGTTTTTATTTTTATTTTGCCTCTAGCCCAATTCAAGCTGTACTGAGGTGTAATAAAATAAATCCTCAGCGTTGAAAGAACTAGTATGCTTGGGCCCAGATTTCAGATTTGATCAAACTTAGATCACAGAGAACTACTCGAGTATTTTGCTGGGCTCGGGAGTCCGGCTCTGGAGTCGGACTCGCGCAGTCCATTTATTAATACGGCCTACGGGCCAGATTTGAGAAAAAAACAGAAATAAGCTTATTACTCAAATTCGGCAATGCCTGTAATGCAATGGGTTATTTTAACATAGATTTGGTAAGAAAAAAATATTATTCGTTTTCCAAGATGAAATTCCCACCTTATTTCACCGAGTCTCGCAACACTCATTTCCCTATTCGTCGAAAGTTCTGATGACCGAATACACATCACTCATATTTGGATGCTGTCATGTACATCCGCGTGCCTATTTTTGCTTACCGTTTTCAAAATAGTATGATTTGTTGGTTATATAATCTTGACATATATCTCAATCATATTGCCGAATATCGTGCAATTTCAAGCCTATCTTCTTATTAAAATTGTGACTTCAATGTTAAAATCTACTTGTTTGAACCGAATTTCGTTATTACATATGCGGAGTCATTTGGTGGTGCGCCCTCATCATTATTTATATTGACACGCGTGCCAGAATGTATGGGACAGGACTAGGCAACAATTATAATGACTTGATTCAGGCAATTTATTCCTTGCATGTAATAATTTAATTTTCTCTATTTTAATTCATGACACTGGGATAGGGCATGCATTAAAGCCCCCCCCCCCCACCACATACACACAACAATGCTACGGGGAATGCGGGGGGGGGGGGGGGGGGGCTAAACCAGGATGACTACTTTCTTTCCCTTTCTTTTTTCTCTTTCTAGCCTCAAATGTCCTTGTTTTTTCTTTAATGTTGAACAACAACAAATTCTGACATTATTTGGGAATCATGAAGAATCCGGACTTTTTGTGGTCCATTTCGACACGAGAGCCTGTTTACTGTATTTTAAGATCTTAATACCAAAATGCTTTAAGGTGCAGATAAATAAAAAAGCGAGACTTGGTGGTTTTCGTTTTATACAAACTGTGTAGCTCTAGTATTGACTGAAATGGCTGAACATTCCTCATTGTTCATCGGATAAACTATAAAAAGCAATTATTGCCCATCAGATGTTGGATTAAAACACTAGGTCACACCATAATGTAACAGAGTATAATGGACAACCACTCATCATTTAACTCAGACATTGTTGCAAATACGGACAAAACTCAATAGGGCACAGAAATTTGACGGGGTATCTTTAAAGAAGCGTGATCAAATATACTGAGTACTTTTTCCCAACGACCGTTAATGTGAATTATTATTGGTTTGAGGCGTTGCCTGAGACAGGTAATGTGTTGTGGCAGTGATTAATGGAAATGCACGGAGGAAATGAAAGAAAACGTACTCCAGTCACGTAGGACCACGAAGTAGCGTCCGATGAATTAGTTCCATCGATGGAAATTAATGTTTAACAGGAAGAGATTCGGTGGCGCAAAACATCACAGGTTGAGCATTTATAGTGTATGAGACATCCGGGATTGATTAAAGCTGAGGTGTTTCAAATGATCGAGATAAATATGAGACTGACGTGACGTACATATACTTTGCAAGTGATACGTATCGAATTTAGATGTGTGAACGCATCGTGCAGGTCTATGGGTAATGTTGAACGAGGAGTTTATTGATTATACTCACTATTATCACTGCCTCCATCAATTCGGGGATGTAAAATGCTAAAACTGGCTAGATATAAATTGAAGACCGTTTAAAGGTATTTGCTGAATTCCAGAATACCGAGGGCCCGCACTCTAAATTAGTTACCAGTTGAATATTGAGAGAGGTCTCGATTCGTCAGGAAAGTGTCCCAGGTACATAGCAATAACAGGAACATATTATGATTGAAATACTAAAATGCTTTTATTCATCCATTGGAGCAATTGAAAGTAGTGATATTGTATTCAATTGCTCTCTATAGTGTTTTTAATCAGAGAAAGATACATCGTTTTCTTCAACTTCTCTTTCAATACTCACTAATGTTATAAAGAAACAAAGATACTTCACTAGATATCATAGACAAAATCCCTGCAATTTGAAACAAAATTTCTTGTTTTAATCTCTAAATGAAATTAATGTGGTGTGCAAAGACTTACAGTTTCAATAATACGGGACACCCGTCATGCAGTGTACACCTCATTGACAGTTGTTGGAGAGATAACCTTATCGAAGCGACTTCATAAACCAAAGGGCACAACCGATTTAGGACAGAATGCGGATTCATTCCCGACATAGAAGTACTTAAAAGCGGTGGTGTATCCAAGAGAGGGGAGGGGGAGGGAGGAGGGGGGGGGGGGGGGGGGGGGGGCAGCTCTCCGGCTTCGGCGACCTGTCGGCAAATCGCGGACTGTCAGCAAATATACTAGGCTGGATCCCCGACCTGTGGGAATTAGGACGGTCAAATTAATACAAAATATCCAATTTTCACGCGCTACGTGCGCATTTGCTCAAAAAAAGATAAATAATTAAAGACAAGGTGAATATGGGGCAACTGGTTCACGGGGCAACTGGTCCAAAATCAAGGTTTTGGTAATGGTATGGGCATACTGATTTCTTTTGGACAGTACGACTTATGTTGCAACTTGACATATATCCTTACCTTTTACATGCCAAAACATTTGCAACTTTAGGGTATTTTCACAAGTGATATTCTCCAGATCTTTGAAGCCACCTCCTTGAGAGACTGATTGAAAATTCACAGATAGTATGGGTAACATTTTTGGGTCAAAATTGATGCTAAAAGTGGATTCTCTGACCCAAGTCCTTTCCAAAAATGTATACTTTTATATGCATTAGATTAATAGTTCAAAAATTACAGCACTCACAAAATTCAAAAAAATTTCATCAAAAACTTCCTTGAGTCCCCGCTTAAGGGGGTGTGGACCCTCAGCACAACCTCCGTAAAACTGCTGTAACTCCTTCATTATTCATTTAATCTTTTTAAAAGTATACATTTTCTCGCACAAAAGGGTTCAATGAATCCAACCATGATCATGAAATTGACCATTTTGGAGAAAATTATAAAAAAACCCGATTGTTGACCCATTTTAGGTTCTGCAAAGATAACTCAAAATGTATTTTGTCAAATGTTCTCACCCAGATCGTGAGCGTGCAAGTGTGTACTGTTGTAGATTAACACTATAGCGATTCGGATAGGCCCTTATTAGACCAATCATGGGATGTCTGTTATATAAATGGGAAAGTTACATGGAAATCGGTGTGCGTGGTTTAAATACATACATTATACGTTTAGGCATGCCTATGGAGGAATAATTAATGTCGATAGGCAGAAAAATAACTAACGGATATTGCACGCACAGTTCTCAAGACTGGGCACATATGATCATGACGATAGAACCATCCTCCCGTCGACTAACTAAAAACCCTCTGAAATAAGACCCTACTATAAAACCCCAACCTTAGGCCTACACATATTCTGAATTACATGGATAGTATATGTGCATGTAGGGTTCCTGTATCATGGAGTATCTGGAATATTAAGGGGACCTGTGATAACTGGATTTTAAGAGTAATACACATCCAATGAAACCCCAACCCGAGAACCGCCAAACCAACGAACCGAGAAATCTATTATTTGTATAATTGTATTACATGTATGAACTTACACCTACTATAAGGATTAAGAAAAAGCAGCCATCTTTGTGCACCAAAACGTCGATTCCAAAATGCTGATCGAGTCGCGATCAGCATTTTACCGTAGACAGTGTCCCCTGCAGTATGCGTGATAAATAACGCGAACCATATTTACATAGAGGGCGTTTTAATAAAAGTTTCAATAAATAGCGATGGTATTGTTTTAATCAAGTTTTGCTGTGTTTTTGTGACTAGAAACAACAATAATGGTAATTTTTAATGTTCATCTTGAATTCTGAAGTAAATTAATTTAAAAAGAAAATCTTCAACACTACTTCGTGTCCCTTTAAGCACGAAAACTAGCCTAGCCATTACGAATAATGTCGTCGTCGTAGTCACAAACATTAAAGGCATATTATGTGATCTTTTCCAGAGAGCGCCCTCTATTCATTATTTTTTTTAGAAAGTAGATTTTCTTGCAGATTTACATTTCTGATCATAAATCATACATACATTCCAAGTAACAGAGCGATACGATTCCTAATTACCTCAAAATCATGGTTTTAGAGTGAATTTAGAGTTAAAATATAAACTGTCGGAGTTATCCGACAGTTTATTTTCACTCTAAAATCATGATTTTGAAGTAATTAAGAATCGTATCGCCCTGTAACTTGGAATGTATGTACGATTATGATCAGAAATGTAAATCTGCAAGAAAATCTTCTTTCAATTTTTTTTTCAATGTTGAGGGCGTTCCCTGGAAAGATCACATAATATACCTTTAAGTGAAAAGATTCATCAGGTTTGTTGAATTTCATTGAAGTAAACAATATGCTTGACGAAACCAATATAATACTCACATATAATATTTCATCCACATACATCGGAGGATTTCATCAGAATGTTACCATATTAGGTCGTGAACACAACAGAAGATCCAGAGAGGTACGCGAGGCGATGGAAATCAGAAAGAGAGGGGACAGAACACTCAGCCGAGAGGAGGGGATTTGTTTGCTCAGTCACGTCTATGATCGTGTTGCTTTTTTTATTTTATTCATGCTTTCTTTATTGAGGGTAATATGCTTCAGTGACTTGCACTGCTTTCCAAGCAGGCCCTCATTTCGATACATCATAAGTACATACAAATAACAAATGTTACAGTGTTTAAATATAATACAAATTATGATACAAATTATGATACAGTGGAAATATAGGATTTGAATTGACCTAGTGACAAATTTTCTAAATCAATACGAATAGATGGTGATAAATTGTTCCACAGATGGCTAGATCTGAAAAGAAAAGTGCGCATACCAGAATTTGAGTTGATTTTAGGAATGATTAAAGTATTACTTGAATGATTCCTGGTAGTATGATTGTGAGAGTTATGTACAAATTCAAAGTTGGATGATAAATAGGTTGGACTTATATCTTTTAAACATTTGAATAAGATAATAAGCATTTGAATTTTCCACCTATCACTTAGTTTTGTCCAATGAAGTAAGTTCATCATATCATTTATTGGTGTTCGTATATCAGCAGATAATATTGTTCTGGCTAAACGGTTGTGTAAGACTTGAAGTCTTGACTGATATGAATTTGAACAGTTGGACCATACTGGGCTGGCATAATCAAAATGAGGAATCACAGAATTCCTTGAAAAAAGAATAAACAAAATTTTCAATTTACCTTTACCTTCAAATTAAAGTCATGGCAAATTAGGTCTGCAGATACCAATAGGGTGATCTTTAACCGAAATTCGTCGATGCGAGAATGAAGGGGTCAAAAGGGTGTGGACGGTCGGTACCTGAATGAGTGATCTAACGTTACTCACTTAGGTACCGTCAGTAATTGCTTCGAGTTGGTGGAAGTCAACTTGGCTTGAAATAACCTAATAGGTGACATGATTTTGTTGTATAACACACAAAATATATTAAAACCAAGTGTTTTGTGAAGAATACAAGTCTCATTCTGTAGCGTAGTCTGGCATTTCCAATGCTGTAACACACACAAATGGACATCGCTTGCTATGTGCGTCCTCATCGTATTTTCGTGAGAATGCATTAAATGAACACACGTTTCGAAAAAGTAGACTCGTAAATATGTCCAGTCAACATTCAATTGCAACAGTGTCGTGATTGCACATTACGCTGGCACACGTTTCTTACCATTCTGCGTTTGTACCTAATTCTTTGCTTAACCCTAACCCTGCAAAATCCAACAAAATCCAACGAGCTAATCTCTATGTTCCACCCGGCGTGCAAGTTTTTCGAGGATAAAATGGATCCTGGCTGTATTACTCCGCCAAGTAGCCTTGATACCTGTGGTGTAGTGGGGAATCCTAAGCCGCTGGTGCTGGAGGTCCGTGGTTCAAATCCCGGGAGGGGTCGCGGTGACTTTTGGGGTCAACTTTCTCCGCGCAGAAAAAAAATCTGAAAAAGTGCCCGAATGGGTAAGGGTTAATGTGAACTAATTTACCCGCTTTTTGCACGAGGAAGTGGAGCGTGTTAGCAACTATCGGTCGGTAATGTAGGCACGGATTCCTTTTTGGATTGCTCACATATTGACGATACAGTTACAACTTCAGGGCGAACGCAAGAATCATTTAATTCCATACATTAACCGTTCATATGTTATGCAAAAAAAGCAAGTAAAAGCAGGCCTAAATTTAAAGCTGGTAGTGAGTCCTGCTAAAGGGACCTTTTATTTAAAACTGTCAGTCAATTGATGCCGAACAAACATTCTATAGTTTACTAGACATTGCATTACCAACAACACTGTGTTATTTGAACTCGAACTAGATGTGAATAAAAACATTCTGATAGGTAAACGTAAACATGGGTGAATGTAAGGAACATTAGGAATATTCCGTCAGCTATAGGTCAAATGAAATGATCAATACATGTATGACATTATATGCATTTTTAGAGGTTTTCGTGAGACAAGTTTGTCAGTCATCATTTAATTCCGAATCAACATTTTGATGGTTTATCAAAAGTTGCGTTGCCAACAATGCGATGTAATTTGAACTGGAATGAGTTTCATAAACATGACCAGGTGGACATAAACATGGTTGAAATGTTAGAAACATAAGCAATAGACAGTCAGCTATAGGTCAAATAAATATTTTCAATACGTGTATATATGAACTATACTGACTTTGTATACTGACTAGAATAGAACATTTTAGAAACACCTAATAGTCCGTTAGTTTGACAAGAGGAATCATGGAATTATGATGGTCAAAAGTACACAGACGGAAATTTTTTTCGCGCGCTGGGCGCGCATGGGTCCCAAAAATGTAATATGTTTGGGATAGACGCTTGTTTTGAAGCAAAAATGTACCTCAATCATAGCACAAATAAATATTAACTCAATTCTTTTTCGCGCGATACACGCGCATTTGTTTCCTCGAAAAATATTGACTTTCAATACTTGCACCCCCCCCACATATCAAAAACCTAGTAACGGCACTGCAAACCACACGGAATATTGAAAATATTATGTGGGTGACGTTAAAAACGTCATACTGGACCATTTAAGTGTTATAAACACAATTTTTGCGCCCTTTGCCAACATTTCTATAATGAATCTTCGTTTCCCCGGGAGCAGTTATACCAGTATATTTCCCGATTAATTTCGATCTGGACCAGGGAAAAAAGTCCCTGCCTATCAGAAATTGAACAACTCGTGTATAAAACAAATCAACATTTTTGTGCAATATTGAGAATACGTTGATCTACCAAATACCAGAAGAACTATTTAAGACTATTTTTAATTTGAACCCCTGTTCGATCTTTTGATCTTATAACTTACAAAGCGGCATTGCAAAGTATTGAAATTCGGATAAGACCCACAATCTCTACATGTAATATGATCGGCCCTTCAAACATTTGATTTGGGATTATACATAGTCTATATAGAAAATTAAAAAATGAAGTTTCTAACAAGGCTGCTGACAGCTGATAAAAACAGATATCTAATGAAAGAAAATCTTCAAGATTAATATCCGTCGACAAGAAAGTCATAGACGCAATTCTTTTGATTGATCACTCTCATAATTAACGCCGTTTCAAATTTGAAACTTGACCCCAGCCTTCTCAATTTTATATAGCATAATAACTCCAGAGAAATGAGTGCTATCCGCTTCACAAAAAAGTTAATAAAATACATGGCAAGGACCTGTACCCGTATATCCTGATATACCGTAGCACAAATCAATAACTTAGTGTAATTTGAACAGAGTCTTTTGCGTCAGCAGCTCGACATCTGGAAATTGGACACCCATGTTCAATCATTGTTGTTGCCCCCCCCCCACCGCTATGAATGTCGTTTTTATTTTGCACAAGAAAGGGAAATACTCAGACAATTTTGATCACTTGGATATGAAAAAGTTGAAAGATTTTAATTTGTTTCATGAATACAGAATACGATACGCTGGTGAACTATCAGTTAATCACGACAACTCATAATACATAACGTATCACTATTCTGTGACGGTTAGTGTTCGCTAAAGTGCAAATCCCTATTCGAGTGAAATGTTTCTTGGAACATGTTTGCTGCTTTAAAACTAGTCCGAAGCACGACCAAATCTATTAGCGGAAAAATTCTTCGTATAATCATCAACGTCGTACATTACTTGCAATTGTAGAGGTGGAAATTGAAACTGACAAAGTTCATGATAAAGTACCCATCATAAGGCAAAAATTAATTTTCAATAATATTTTACACCCCTACAATTCAATCTTCTGACAACTCGAGACACTGCTACTGTATGTTTTCCCTGGAATATAACAGTTTGGGTCCCTATATCAAAAATGATCCTTGCAATTACACGGTAAAGTACGATTGGAAATGATGGTGACACCACACAGTAAATATCATCTGTGGTATTACATCACTATGTTAAATCATTTTTTGGATGAACATTCAAAATTACCATTATTGTTGTTTCTACTCACAAAAATACAGCAAAACTTGATTAAAACAATACCATCGCTTTTTAAAACGCCCTCTATGTAAATATGGTTCGCGTTATTTTATCACGCCCATTTGCAGCAGGGGACTTGGGGACACTGTCTACGGTAAAATGCTGATCGCGGCTAGATCAGCATTTTGGAATCGACGTTTTGTTGTACAAAGAGGGCTGATTTTACTTTAATCCATATAGGTGTAAGTTCATACATGTAATACAATTATAAAATTATACAAATCCCAGTTTTTATCATAATTGAGAGCGCATCCTCCAACACATCTCTTCATGCCCCTTTAAACGACCAAAGTTGACCATACGTCACTATGTAATACCACTGACCATACGTCACTATGTAATACCATACGCCACTATTAAGCAACACACATTAGAATACACACTGAGGTCACCTACATTTCTCACCAAAGATATATACTAACTTAGGTGCCGTCAGGCTTGGCATCGGTGCTCCAAAACTAAAAAGGTATTTGTAAACAGTGGCCGTGGCCAACTCCAAGTTATGTCATTTTTCTTGGTTACTGACAGGACATGAGGTATATTATCTTCGCGTGCATGAGATTGAAAAATATTTACTTGTAGGTCTACACTCTTAAAAATGGGGTCAGATTTACTAAGTACGACGTCAAATATGAATACAACCTTTAGGTTGTGTTCATATTTGACGTCGTACACAGGGTCAAACTGAGTGGTCAAACGTTAACAGGGTCACACTTTGTGGTCAAAATAAGCCCCGTTTTTCGGTTGCGTGCATAATTTGAACCGGTGCGTTCAGAGTGTATCTTCAAAATAAAGTTTGACACTAGGACTCTTTTCGATGTATGTGTATTGGTTTCTAGTCGTTTATTTCTGGAAGTTGAAGGAAAATACTTACCTTATAACTTGATTCCCTACTGATCATGAAACATCAAAGTTATAATCAGTGCTGTAAGTTCCTTTTTACTATGCAGATCAGAGAGAGCATGTAATCTTCCAAAAAGCACTCGTGAAATTTGTTGATGAACGATTTTACTTAAAATTGAACTAAATGTATGCGCATCTGTTGCCCCGAAGAGGTTTCTACTAACCTCATTTCCAAAAACGAATCGAAATACCACTTTGTATTGAATTCAAAAGCTATCAATTCACTATAAATGTTCCTTTGGTAAAGCCGAAATGTAAGCTTTTAGTATAAATTGATACTGTATTTTAAGATCTTAATACCAAAATGCTTTAAAGTGCAGATAAATAAAAAAGCGAGACTTGATGGTTTTTGTTTTTATACAAATTGTGTCGTGTAGCTCTAGTATTGACTGAAATAGCTAAATATTCCCCATTGTTCATCGGATAAACTATAAAAAGCAATTATTGCCCATCAGATGTTGGATTAAAACACTAGGTCACACCATAATGTAATAGAGTCTAATGGACAACCACTCATCATTTAACTCAGACATTGTTGCAAATACGGACAAAAATCAATAGGGCACAGACATTTGACGGGGTATCTTTAAAGAAGCGTTATCAAATATACTGAGTACTTTTTCCCAACGACCGTTATTGTGAATTATTATTGGTTTAAGGCGTTGTCTGAGACTGGTAATGTGTTGTGGCAGTGATTAATGGAAATGCACGGAGGAAATGAAAGAAAACGTACACACAGAAAACACTATGTAAAAAATTATGTAAATATAGAACTCCATAATTATTATGTAAGAGTTTACATAAAACATGTAATATATACCCAAGCTTGTGTAAATTCCTATGCAAAAGCTTAACACAACTGTTTACATAGTATTATGGAGTTCTATTTTTACACAGGTTGTGTATTTTTTACATAATTTGTGTAATTTTTTTACATAGTGTTTTCTGTGTGTAGGGAATGATCGAGATAAACATGAGACTGACGTGACGTACATATACTTTGCAAGTGATACGTATCGAATTTAGATGTGTGAACGCATCGTACAGGTCTATGGGTAATGTCGAACGAGGAGTTAATTGATTATACTCACTATTATCACTGCCTCCATCAATTCGGGGATGTAAAATGCTAAAACTGGCTAGATATATATTGAAGACCGTTTAAAGGTATTTGCTGAATTCCAGAATACCGAGGGTCGGCACTCTAAATTAGTTACCATTTGAATATTGAGAGAGGTCTCGATTCGGCAGGAAAGTGTCCCAGGTATAGTAATAACAGTAACATATTATTGAAATACTAAAATGCTTTTATTCATCCATTGGAGCAATTGAAAGTAGTGTAATTGTGTACAATTGTTCTCTAGTGTGTTTCAAATCAGTGAAAGATACACCCTTTCTTCAACTACTCTTTCAATACTCACTAATGTTATAAAGAAACAAAGATACTTCACTAGATATCATAGACAACATCCCTGCAATTTGAAACCAAATTTCTTGTTTTAATCTCAATGAAGCTAATGTGGTGTGCAAAGATTTACAGTTTCAATAATACGGGACACCCTTCAATATGCCCCGTCATGCAGTGTACACCTCATTCAAAACCGGCTGTAGCCTGATGGAGCTGGATAAGTTGACATTTGATGGAGAGATAACCTTATCGAAGCGACTTCATAAACCAAAGGGCACAACTCCCGATTTTGGACAGAATGCGGATTCATTTCCCACACAGTATTACTTGAAAGCGGTGGTGTATCCGAGGGAGGGGGGGGGGGGGGGGGGCAGCTCTCCGGCTTCGGCGACCTGTCGGCAAATCGCGGACTGGCAGAAAATATACGAGGCTGTATCCCCGACTTGTGGAATTATGACGGTCAAGTTAGTACAAAAATAGCCAAATTTAAAAAGATAAGAAATTAAAGACTAGGTGAATATGGGGCAACTGGTCCACGGGGCAACTGGTCCAAAATACTGCTTTCTTTTGAACAGTACGACTTATGTTGCAACTTGACATATATATCCTTATCCTTACCTTCTACATGCCAAAACATTTGCAACTTTAGGGTATTTTAGGGTATTTTCACAAGTGATATTCTCCAGATCTTTGAAGCCACCTCCTTGAGTGACTGATTGCAAATTGACAGATAGTATGGGCGATTTATGAAGATGCGTTTAGATCATGTTTAAATTAATGTACTGTATATGATTGATAGATATGCAACAGTAAATAAATACATGCGGTACGGTCATCTTAAGATGCGAAGTGCATATTGCGTTATTTGATTCGTGGTGTGCTCGGGGACATTCCGAAATATGATTAAAACCATAGGTTGTGGTTGTAACGACCGGAAAATGGCGCATGTTGCTAACTTGGGACATTGGAGGTTTGGATTTGCGGTCAATATTATCATTTAAAGAATGCAACAAATGATTATCACGGGTATTAATTTGGTAGAGTTAATAGTTTATGAATGTGCAAATAACAAAGTATACCATTTCTTACTTTAACTTAAGACCCTCGTCTACTTGAAGGACGCGAACGGCGTAATAATTGTGAATTCAAAGATGTTCGCTGGCTACAGAAACTGTGGAATGGCTAAAAACAAAAATGCAATTTTGCCTTTTTTCTGAAAGGTTTTGGAGTTGTTGATTATTATCACAAATGGTGGTATGTTTTGAAACACTTTGGCGTAAAATGTATTATGTCACATCACTTAGGTACCGCCATTAATTGCTTCGAGTTAGTGGAAGTCAACTTGGCTTGAAATAACCTAATAGGTGACATGATTTTGTTGTATAACAAAAAATATATTAAAACCAAGTGTTTTGTGAGGAATACAAGTCTCATTCTGTAGACTTGTATTCCTCACAAAACACTTGGTTTTAATATATTTTTTGTTATACAACAAAATCATGTCACCTATTAGGTTATTTCAAGCCAAGTTGACTTCCACTAACTCGAAGCAATTAATGGCGGTACCTAAGTGATGTGACATAATACATTTTACGCCAAAGTGTTTCAAAACATACCACCATTTGTGATAATAATCAACAACTCCAAAACCTTTCAGAAAAAAGGCAAAATTGCATTTTTGTTTTTAGCCATTCCACAGTTTCTGTAGCCAGCGAACATCTTTGAATTCACAATTATTACGCCGTTCGCGTCCTTCAAGTAGACGAGGGTCTTAAGTTAAAGTAAGAAATGGTATACTTTGTTATTTGCACATTCATAAACTATTAACTCAACCAAATTAATACCCGTGATAATCATTTGTTGCATTCTTTAAATGATAATATTGACCGCAAATCCAAACCTCCAATGTCCCAA
Source organism: Ophiura sarsii (assembly GCA_035610835.1). Lineage (NCBI taxonomy): Eukaryota > Metazoa > Echinodermata > Ophiuroidea > Amphilepidida > Ophiuridae > Ophiura > Ophiura sarsii. The sequence goes on along the minus strand of CM069450.1, from coordinate 43,796,347 downwards.
GTTAGCAACATGCGCCATTTTCCGGTCGTTACAACCACAACCTATGGTTTTAATCATATTTCGGAATGTCCCCGAGCACACCACGAATCAAATAACGCAATATGCACTTCGCATCTTAAGATGACCGTACCGCATGTATTTATTTACTGTTGCATATCTATCAATCATATACAGTACATTAATTTAAACATGATCTAAACGCATCTTCATAAATCGCCCATACTATCTGTCAATTTGCAATCAGTCACTCAAGGAGGTGGCTTCAAAGATCTGGAGAATATCACTTGTGAAAATACCCTAAAATACCCTAATGTCGGTGCTTCCAATGCTGTAACACACACAAATGGACATCGCTTGCTATGTGCGTCCTCATCGTATTTTCGTGTGAACGCATTAAATGGACACACGTTTCGAAAAAGTAGACTCGTAAATATATATTGCACATTACGCTGGCTCACGTTTCTCACCACTCTGCGTTTGTACCTAATTCTTTGCTTAATCCTAACCCTGCCAAATCCAACGAGCCAATCTCTATGTTCCACCCGGCGTGCAAGTTTTTCGAGGATAAAATGGACCCAGCCTATATACTTGGGTGAGTATACTCCGCCAAGTAGCCTTGACACCTGTGGTGTAGTGGGGAAATCCTAAGCCGTTGGTGCTGGAGGTCACGTGGTTCAAATCCGGGGGGGGGGGGGGTTGACTTTTGGGGTCAACTTTCTCCGCGCAGAAAAAAAATCTGAAAAAGTGCCCGAATGAGTAAGGGTTAATATGAACTAATTTACCCGCTTTTGGCACGAAGAAGTGGGGTATGTATGCAGCTCTCGGTCGGTAAATGTAGGCACGGATTCCTATTTGGATTGCTCACATATTGGCGATACAGTAACAACTCCAGGGCGAACGCAAGAATTCTAGACATTAACCGTTCATATGTTATGCAAGAAAAGCAAGTAAAATCAGGCCTAAATTTAAAGCTGGTATTGAGTCCTGCTAAAGGGACCTTTTATTTATAATTGTCAGTCAATTGATGCCGAACAAACATTCTATAGTTTACTAGACATTGCATTACCAACAATACTGTGTTATTTGAACTCAAATTAGATTCTGAATAAAAACATTCTGATAGTAAACGTAAACATGGGTGAATGTAAGGATCATTAGGAATATTCCGTCAGCTATAGGTCAAATGAAATATCAATACATGTATGACATTATATGAATTGATCGAGGTTTTAATGAGACAAGTTTGTCATTTAATTCTGTGTCAACATTTTGATGGTGTATCAAAAGTTGCGTTGTCAACAGTGCGATGTAATTTGAACTAGAATGAGTTTCTTAAACATGACCGTGGGTGAACATAAACATGGTTGAAATGTTAGAAACATAAGGAATAGATATTCAGCTACAGGTCAAATAAATATTTTCAATACGTGTATTACCTATACTGACTTTGTATACTGACTACTCTGCTGATTTGAATATTAAATATTTTGTCAGAGGATAAAAGGTTTGAAATGAATTTAAACATTGTGACCATATGTCAAATAACAATGATGAATCAATTTGCTGGTGCCGATTGAACTTTCTTTTGATTTAAAATCTAGTGCATTCCTTTTTAGTTTGCTCCGCACGTTTCTGAGCCTTATAATAAGTAAAACATTCTTGAATCGCAATTGCCCAATATTTTATATCAGCTATCTGCTAGAATACTAGCAAATATTAAGACGTGGAAAGTAAGAACACTAAGAAAAAGGGATACGGTAATATTTTCGAGACAACAATGTATTCTTGCGTACTAAGTCAAGTCTTGCGAAGTTCATAAGAAACAACTGTACAAAATTAAACCATTACCAACATTTCTATAACGAATATACGTTTACCTGCGAACAGCTTCAGTATTTTATTTCCCGATTGATTTTCATCTGGACCAGGGAAAAATTGAGAAGTCCCTGTTCATCAGAAAGGTGAACAACTCGTGTATGAAAGAAATCAAGATTTGTGTGCAATATTGAGAGTACGTTTTAACGCAATTCATTTGATCTTATAACTTATAAAGCGGCATTGCAAAGTATTGAAATTCGGATAAGACCCACAATCTCTACATGTAATAAAATAGGCCCTTTTTTGTTTTTGGAAGTATACATAGCCTATATAGAAAATTCAGAAAATGAAGTTTCTAACAAGGCTGCTGACAGTTAATAAAAACAGAAATATAAAGAAAGAAAATCTTCGAAATGTATTTGTCATTTATTTATGATTAATATCCGTCGACAAGAAAGTCATACACGCAATTCTTTTGATTGATCACTCCCTAATTGAACGCCGTTTCAAATTTGTAACTTGACACCAGCCTTCTCAATTTAGCATAATAACTCCAGAGAAATGAGTGCTATCCGCTTCACAAAAAAGTTAATAAAATACATGGCAAGGACCTGTACCCTTATATCCTGATATACCGTAGCACTAATTTTCGCATTTCGTTTTATTTTGCACAAGAAAGGAAAATACTTGGATATGAAAAAGTTGAAAGATTTTAATTTGTTTTATGAATACAGAATACGATACGTTTTACCTTCCCTGGTGAACTATCAGTTAAACACAACCATTCATAATACATAACGTATCACCATTCTGTGACGGTTAGTGTTCTCTAAAGTGCAAATCCATATTCGAGTGAAATGTTTCTTGGAACATGTTTGCTACTTTAAAACTTGTCCATGAAGCACGACCGATCCATTAGCGGAAAAATTCTTCGTATAATCATCAACGTCGTACATTACTTGCAATTGTAGAGGTGGAAATTGAAATTGACAATATTCATGATAAATTACCCATCATGAGGCTAAAATTGATTTTCGATATTATTTTACACCCCTGCAATTCAATCTTCTGACAACTCGAGACACTGCTACTGTATGTTTTCCCTGGAATATAACAGTTTGGGTCCCTATATCAAAAATGATCCTTGCAATTACACGGTAAAGTACGATTGGAAATGATGGTGACACCACACAGTAAATATCATCTGTGGTATTACATCACTATGTTAAATCAATTTGTGGATGAACATTAAAAATTACCATTATTGTTGTTTCTACTCACAAAAATACAGCAAAACTTGATTAAAACAATACCATCGCTTTTTATTGAACATTTTCTTAAAACGCCCTCTATGTAAATATGGTTCGCGTTATTTTATCACGCCCATTTGCACGGGACTTGGGGACACTGTCTACGGTGAAATGTTGATCACGGCTCGATCAGCATTTTGGAATCGACATTTGTTCTACAAAGAGGGCTGATTTTTCTTAATCCTTATAGGTGTAAGTTCATACATGTAATTATAAAACTATACAAATCCCAGATTTTATCATAATTGAGGGCGCATCCTGCAACATATCTCTTCATGCCCCTTTACACGACCAAAGTTGACCATACCTGACTATGTAATACCACTATTAAGCAACACACATTAGAATACACACTGAGGTCACCTACATTTCTCACCTAAGCCATATAATAACTTTGGTGCCTTCAGACGTAACATCAGTGCCCCAAAAACTAAAAGGTATTTGTAAACAGTGGTAAACAGTGGCCGTGGGACTAGGGTAGTAACCAGATTAGTGAGGGGCAAGGGGGGGGGGGGGGGCATTTCTTCCAACCAGAAGACTCGCCCCTGATGCCCCCAAATGAAATGACAAACTATATGTTTATTAACAAAAAAATAGTCCCCCTGATCACAGGCCTGTCCCCCTCAATGCCCTTCCCCAAATTGAAGACCCTTTTACGCATTTGCGTGGGACCCATTTCTCTAAGTCTTTGAAATGAATGTCCCACGGATATTGGAATTTGAAGCCTGTTAATGTTATTAGTATGTACGTGGTTTTGATCCGAACTTGCTATAGGGGAGTGAGTACATTACTACTTCGATCAATTCTAGTTGAGAAGTAATCCCTGCTACATTCTATAACTGATCATACTTTTCTGTTTTGACGTCATTATCTTACAGTAAAAGCAAAAGTTGAACTGCCGATGAATAATATAAAAAGTTCAGCGAGGTTACACACAAAATCAAAAATGGAGGTGAAAAATCCTACTTCGGCATGTATTCCGGTGAAGGTTGTCTGAGCTGAGTTTTTTTATTTGTTGTTTCACAAATATTGAGTTTGATTACTGCACCGGTGTCAATTCATGGAAACAAAAGTTCACTTGAAATTTGTCCATAGGTTAAGAAAAACAGTAAGATAAAGTGACGTGCCGAGCGAAGCTAGCGCGCGGAGTGCCTATCTCTTTTTCTTTGGCGCTTAGGCCAGACTCCTCTCTTTGTAATTTTTGCTGGGGTCGGGTTCACCACTCCTCCCGCACAACGAGTCTGTGTTACCTTCCCAACATGAATTAATGCTGGTACCCATTTATACACCTGGGTAGAGAGGAGTAATTACTCAAGGACACAATACGCTGAAGGCAACGGGACTCGAACCCACTGGAATTGTGGAGCTAGAATATATCCGTTGGACCACGTGTGTCCATAGAACAATGCAAATTAAAACAAATCTGGGTAGACAACTCCAAGTGAACTTTATGAATTAAGAATAGAGGTGAAAATTTTATACTTCACTTATGTGAAGGCTATAAGCTTAATTTTTTTATCACAAACATTGATTGAGTTAAATTACTGCACCGGTGTCAATTATGGAAGCAAAATTTGCCCATAGAGCAATGCACATTGTACCGGTGCAGTCAACTAAATGTGATGATAGTTCACTACCTTTTGGTTAAAAGGCATACTAGAAATGCATTTTTGGGGGTCATGAAATAAGTTGTCCTGGTACAGGACAGTTTATTTTCAAGAGTTTTTTCGTTCGTAAATAGAATTTCATGGTTTGACACCATGATAACGCTGTTTACAGTGAACACCTACGGAATGCTTTATGATGAAAATCGAAAGAAAAGTGTTAAAAAATTCCTTAAATTGGGCTATTTAACGGAAAATACAGTCGAAATAGATTAATGAGTCAGGAAAGTCCTGATAGTCAAATTTCATTGTAAGAGAAAAAGAAAATATGTGTAAAAATATTAAACAGATCAAATAATTTTGCTTTAATACACCTATAGAAAACATCTCTCAGATCTAAAATGTTGTGGGCTTTCTTTAGATAGCCAAATCTGAATTTTGAGAGAAAGGTGGATTAGAACGGGTCACACGCCGTGAATTGGTATAAACATATGCCGTGGTATCTTGTAGTAGCGTAATAAATGTTGCAACTACAGGGTGTATCAAAAAAATTAGGACACTTTTTCATGGCGGTGTAATACTTGTTATAATCATTGGACCATGACCAATTTAGTCTCAATGTAAAGCCCAATTAATTATTATGATATCCCGAAAATATGAGATCAATCCGATTAAAAATAAGAAAACTAGCATAATTTGCGTAAACCATGTCATTTACTGGTTTGTACAATGGGATTTACATGTATAGACCAGTAAATAACATGGTTTACGTTTCAATACGTTACAATAATTATAAACATAGAAAATAATCTATCAGTCAATGGCAAAGATTAGTTTGGTAATCCATTTAATTCTGGCACAAATCAATACTGGCTAAATAATCCACAAATCAGATGCATGCATATTCTGTGCAAATCAAAAAAGTTCTCGAACCCACTGTAGATGGTTCATTACCATGATATTGGCATAAATAGTGTGCGCGTTCATGTTACTCTACTGTTACTGTGTGAATGACCATTGTACATACTACAAAATAGATTGCCTTGCCTAATAGGTCACAATTTCCTTAATTAATGATGGATTTTTCTCATCTCTTCAGGATTTTATCTTTATCGGTTGTACTTTAAATTTAAATAAAAATTGGTCATGCTTCAGTGATTTAACAAGGATTTAAACCATCATCAAAAAGTGTCCTAATTTTTTTGATACACCCTGTATAGTTACATCAGTTCCAAGTTCTTAGCGACTATGACAGGAACATTTTAGAGACCAGTGATTTTCTTTCTATTCATCAACCATGTCAACGTATAGAGACTTGGCGAGATAACGCCACAAATCTTCATCAATATTAACATCAATTCGTTAGCGCAGCGACAGTTGGTTTCAAGCAATGAGACTGCATCACGTATAAAGTGATGTATTGAAATAAACCATTACTAAGATTACTACATCTTCAGCAGGTTCTATGTTACCCAAAAAGACGTATTAGTGAAGACATTGAGACTCAAGAAGCTCGACTAATTAAACCATCGCCAACTCATCAATTTGAAACGGCAATGAAATGTGTTCATTTGCAGATTAAACTCTAGCTAATTGTGTATGGTGACCGGCCGGGCAGATTTAGTGACAACTACGATTCATGTCTGCATATTTAGAAAGCGTCCTTAGGAAAAGCAAATACATCACACAGAAGGACACCCGTCGTAGTGGATATTTGCCAAATAGGCCCAAATTGGACTTTATTATTACAGAAAATATAAATCTTCATTCCTTCATGACTGACGTTTGGCTCAATATCAAACATAACAATGAAATACGGCATTTTGTTGACGATACCGCATTTCATGCCTATAGATATATATATATACGGTATACGAATCTATCTGTATATTAGAAATAGGATGTTGGAACAACATTAATTATGCTTAAACCTTTATTCAGAAGAAATTACAGCTCTATAACTTCGTATTGGTACTTAGTGATTTCTATTATATTATTACAGGTGCAACTGGGCAGAAACTGCATTCAAATGACAAAACCAAAAATACTCAATGTTTATAGAATGAAGTAAACTCGGTGAACGAGCATATTATTTGCTTTCAAAAGTGTTTTTTTTTGTCTGTAGAATTGTTTCTACGGTTGAAATCAAGCACATTTTCGTTTTTGCAAATCTTCTATTGGATCGTTGTGCAATATATTTCAGGGGTAACCAAAATAGAATCATGATATGGATCGAATAACATCCAATACATTTAATATTATCCGATTTAATATACTGACAATTGGAAATACCCTATAGCTTATAAAAATCTCTAAAAGTTGAATAATATTGACGAATTGTACGAGGGCAAATATCCGCTAGCCGTCAAAATGAGAGGCCCTATTTTATGATAGCGTCGTGTTTTCATTTCTCTGTAATGGAAATCGCCCTACCGAGGCATTGATTACTTTACTATACTTTATATATGATGTAACGGTACCCGATTTGTCAAAACGTGTTTCTTTTCTACATGAAAGTTCGTCGTAAATTAAGTTTTATTTTAAAATTGAGAAACTACTCCAGTGGTTGTATTGACACTTCACATTTGCAAAATATATCAGTTCACAAAGTCCCGGTGTGGTTTAGGAGGGCGGACATTTTCTTTGACAGTGTTTGGTAGGGGTTGGTCCCAAATTTGGCATTGATCATCGTCATTTTTTTTGACGCTCCCTAAACGAAAGCGATTATTTTAGATATTAATTATTTGTATGACCCCTACACGGGCATGTACGAGTAGTTATAGCGTTATTGAGGATAAAGTGGAGGCAGATGCAAAACAAAATTAGGGGGATAAGCCCAAATCGTTTTCATAATAATATTGTAACAGGTATATAGAGAAAATGCGCGTGAAGCGCTCACTAAACTTTGAACCGCCTATAATTATCATGTGGTATTAATTTCACGACCCCCTATTTTCAATGTAAAAACATATGACCCCCAGGATATTTGGGACCACCCCTATCAAAAAAAAATACATCCCTTACCATGTTTGGGAAAATTCACTACGGTAACCCAAGTTAATGCTTGTATCATCCACATGAAACATCTCTCCAACCTAAAACTTTGTATGGGGAGGGGGGGGGGGGGGGGGGGGGGGGGGGGGGGATAAAAGTTCTTCTGACAGCAAGTGTCATTATTGATAGGAAAGTTGAAATATACATTAAAGGAAATCCTTCGTACACCCTCCAATATAAGTTGCAAACTGTAATTAAGTCATGAAGATGAAGGATTCTCTCGTGAAAATGATGTTAGACAAGACGGAAGTCACTTTTGTTTAAGTAAACTATTCGTATATCCCTACGAGTTTATCAGGGAGGTCAATTCCAAGATATTTCATTTTTCTTGGTTACTGACAGGACATGAGGTATACCATCGCGAGTATGAGATTGAAAGACATTTACTTGTAGGCCTGAACTCTTAAAAATGGGGTAAAATGTACTAAGTACGACTTCAAATATGAACACAACCTGAAACACAGGGTCAAACTTTGTGGTCAAACAGGGTCAAACTTTGTAGTCAAAATAAGCCCCGTTTTTCGGTTGTGTGCATAATTTGAACCGGTGCGTTCAGAGTGTATCTTCAAACTAAAGCTTGGCACTAGGACTCTTTTCGATGTACGTATATTGGTTTCTAGTCTTTTATTTCTGGAAGTTGAAGGACAACACTTACCTTATAATCTTGATTCCTTGCTGATCATGAAACATCAAAGTTAATCAGTGTGGTAAGTTCCTTTTTTTACTATGCAGATCAGAGAGAGCGTAATCTTCCAAAAAGCACTCGTGAAATTTGTTAATACATTTGAAACGATTTTACTTAAATTGAACTAAATTTATGCGCATCTGTTGCCCCAAAGAGGTTTCTATATACTAACCTCATTTCCAAAAACGAATCGAAATACCACTTTGTATTGAATTCAAAAGCTATCAATTCACTCTAAATGTTACTTTGGTAAAGCCGAAATGTAAGCTTTTAGCATAAATTGATACTGTATTTTAACATCTTCATACCAAAATGCTTTAAGGTGCAGATCAATAAAAAAGCGAGACTTTTCGTTTGGTTTTCGTTTTTATACAAACTGTGTAGCTCTATAGTATTGACTGAAACAGCTAAATGTTCCTCATTGTTCATCGGATAAACTATAAAAAGCAATGATTGCCCAGCAAATGTTGGATTAAAACACTAGGTCACACCATAAGAGTCGAATGGACAACCACTCATCATTTAACTCAGACATTGTTGCAAATACGGACAAAAATCAATTGGGCACAGACATTTGACGGGGTATCTTTAAAGAAGCGTGATCAAATCTACCGAGTACTTTTTTTCCAACGACCGTTAATGTGAATTATTATTGGTTTGAGGCGTTGTCTGTGACTGGTAATGTGGCATGGCAATGATTTATGGAAACGCATGGATGAAAATGAAAGAAAAATGTACTCCAGTCACGTAGGAACACGAAGTAGCGACCGATGAATTAGTTCCATCGATGGAAATTAATGTATATCAGGAAGAGACACGGTGGCGCAAAACATCCCAGGTTAGCGCAGGTTGAGCATTTAGTGTATAAGACAACAGGATTGATTAAAGCTGAGGTGTTTCAAATCGTGATCAAACACGTAGGGAATGATCGAGATAAATGTGAGACTGACGTACATATACTTTGCAAGTGAGGTATCGAATGTAGATGTGTGAACGCATCGCGCAACACGTAGGTCTATGGGTAATGTCGAACGAGGAGTTTATTGATTATACTCACCAGTGATGTAGTACACGAGTCTCGAGTCCCTATTTTGAAGGACTCGGACTCGGGCACTAGGGACTCGGGCACAATCCTGTTTGCAGTAATTAAATACTTATTTGGTTATCCAATCTTCAACAGTTTAGAAATAATGTCATAAATACAACTGAATAGTTAGAAATATGCTGTTGAAAACACTATTGATAACTATTACAAGCATTAAACACAATTCGAGGGCGCCTATAAATAATTAAAATTATAATAATCATGTGCAATCGAAGGCTGTTTGTACGATGTAAATGGTCTTTAGGTGTTGTTGTGTCAGTGTTTATACTGTTTAAAACAATCATAACATTTTTTAGAAAGAGAATATTTCATTGGCATTTTCAGCTTCCTAGAGCAGCTCTCTTAAAAAAATTGATGGAATTAGGGATGACATTTTCAGGGAAAAGAATTAGGTGAAGTGGCAGGGGAATGGTTGCTCTACAGCATATCACACCTTTTAATCAATTTTGTAAGTTTTCAATCTATGAACTTCTGGACACTGTTTGAATATCTGAATCAAATCTTATACCTATAATTCGAAATGGTATCAACATTTTTCCATGTATGGGGATGCGAATGTTAAAAATGCATCATTATGTTGACATCATTGATATGTTGGCCTATTATAGATAGCAAAATTAATGACAGGTGATCAGATTTAAAATACATATAAGGACTCGTGACACGGACTCGGACTCGGACATGAAGAACTCGGACTCGATCTCGGGGGGGGGGGGGGGGCAATCCGGCTTCCGCCGCCCACGACCGGTCGGAATTATGACGGTCAAAGTAGTACAAAAATAACAAATTTTCACACGCTATATTAATGAGATAATTTACAAGAGAAATGCATGCTTGAAATATCCTAATACGTGACATGATTTTGTTTTGTAGTATACAAATTGTATATTAACACATCAAAACCAAGTGTTTTGTGCTGAATACAAGTCTCATTCTGTAGCGTAGTCTGGCATTTCCAATGCAGTAAACCCACAAATGGACATCGCTTGCTATGTGCGTCCTCGTCGTATTTTCGTGAGAATGCATTAAATGGACACACGTTTCAAAAAAGTAGACTCGTGTCCAGTCAACATTTAATTGCAACAGTGTCGTAATTGCACATTACGCTGGCTCACGTTTCTCACCATTTTGCGTTTGTACCTAATTCTTTGCTTAATGTGAACTAAGTTTCCCGCTTTTGGCACGAATAGGTGGACCGTGTATGCCACTATCGGTCGGTAAATGTAGAAACTGATTCCTATTTGGATTGCTCAAATATTGATAGTATAGTAAGCAATGTAATACTTGACGATAAAGTAACAACTCTAGGGCGAACGCAAGAATAATTGAATTCCAGATAATTATTAACAAAAAAGCAAGTAAAAGCAGGGGCCTTAATTTAAAGCTGATAACGAGTCCTCTTGTTTAAAATATTTTTCCTTCCTGTATTTAAAACAGTTTCATTCCTTCATGTATTCAAAGTATTGAACCAGTGACGGTACGAGCATCATCATTTTGGGAGCAACATTTTTTGAAAGTCGAGGAAATAATCTATCGTTTCAAAAAGACCCAGGTTTCCATCATCCAACCACTTCCCTTCTAGCGGCACGCCTATGGCAGGCCCAATGTCCAGTAACTCGAAAAAAACCAAGTTTTTCGCCGAAAAACTTGGTTTATCGATTGAAAATCCAAGTTTTTCTCGAAAAACTTGGTTTATCAATTGAAAAACCAAGTTTTTCGGACAGCTAGGCGCAAAACTTGGTTTTTCAAATGAAAAACCAAGATTATCGATTCGAAAAACCAAGATTTTCAGTTGGCTGGAGAAAATCTTGGTTTTTCGATCGAAAAACCAAGTTTATCAAAGTGTAATGTCCAATAATTCGAAAAACTTGGTTTATCAATTGAAAAACCAAGTTTTTCGACGCGGAACGTAAAATAATTAGAAAAACTTGGTTTATCAATTGAAAAACCAAGTTTTTCGACGCCTAGGTGAAAATCTTGGTTTTTCAAATCGATAATCTTGGTTTTTCAAATGATAAACCAAGTTTTTCGAATTATTGGACATTAGGCGTCGAAAAACTTGGATTTTCAATTGATAAACCAAGTTTTTCGATTTATTGGACATTAGGCGTCGAAAAACTTGGTTTTTCATTTGATAAACCAAGTTTTTCGAATTATTTTACATTCCGCGTTGAAAAACCAAGTTATTCGATCGAAAAACTTGGTTTTTCAAATTGATAAACCAAGTTTTTCGAATTAATGGACATAAGGCGTCGAAAAAACTTGGTTTTTCAATTGATAATCCAAGTTTTTCGAGAAAAACTTGGATTTTCAATCGATAAACCAAGTTTTTCGATCGAAAAACTTGGTTTTTTCAAATTGATAAACCAAGTTTTTCGAATTATTGGACATTAGGCGTCAAAAAACTTGGTTTTTCAATTGATAATAAAAACTTGGATTTTCACTTGAAAAACTTGGATTTTCAATCGATAAACCAAGTTTTTCGATTCAGTTTTTCAAATTGATAAACCAAGTTTTTCGAATTATTGGACATTAGGCGTCGAAAAACTTGGATTTTCAATTGATAAACCAAGTTTTTCGAATTATAGGACATTAGGCGTCGAAAAACTTGGATTTTCAATTGATAAACCAAGTTTTTCGAATTATTGGACATTAGGCGTCGAAAAACTTGGTTTTTCAATTGATAAACCAAGTTTTTCGAATTATTTTACATTCCGCGTTGAAAAACCAAGTTTTTCGATCGAAAAACTTGGTTTTTCCAAATGATAAACCAAGTTTTTCGAATTAATGGACATTAGGCGTCGAAAAACTTGGTTTTTGAATTGATAATCCAAGTTTTTCGAGAAAACGCCTAATGTCCATTAATTCGAAAAACTTGGTTTGTCATTTTGAAAAACCAAGTTTTTCGACGCCCAACGTGGAATGTAAAATAATTCGAAAAACTTGGTTTATCAATTGAAAAACCAAGTTTTTCGACGCCTAATGTCCAATAATTCGAAAAACTTGGTTTATCAATTGAAAATCCAAGTTTTTCGACGCCTAATGTCCTATAATTCGAAAAACTTGGTTTATTAATTGAAAATCCAAGTTTTTCGACGCCTAATGTCCAATAATTCGAAAAACTTGGTTTATCAATTTGAAAAACTGAATCGAAAAACTTGGTTTATCGATTGAAAATCCAAGTTTTTATTATCAATTGAAAAAACCAAGTTTTTTGACGCCTAATGTCCATTAATTCGAAAAACTTGGTTTTTCGATCGAAAAACTTGGTTTATCATTTTGATAAACCAAGTTTATCTAATTATTTTACGTTCCGCGTTGAAAAACTTGGTTTTTCAATCGAAAAACCAAGATTTTCTCCAGACAACTGAAAATCTTGGTTTTTCAAATCGATAATCTTGGTTTTTCATTTGAAAAACCAAGTTTTTTCGCCTAGCTGTCGAAAAACTTTGTTTTTCAATTGATAAACCAAGTTTTTCGAGAAAAACTTGGTTTTTCACTTGAAAAACTTGGATTTTCAATCGATAAACCAAGTTTTTCCTCGAAAAACTTGGTTTTTCGAGTTACTGGACATTGGGCCTGCCATACACGCCTGCACCAGATTAACTCTGTTCACTTTGGATTTGGTATTTCTTCCATGCAGTAAGAGTGTATACATTTTGTTTGAAGTGCAGTTTGTAAAAAGTTAATTTTGTGCATTTTGAGTGGTCTGTCTTGAGACAAATTGGCAGTCGAACAAACACTGACTAGTTTACTAGAAATTGCATTACCAACAATACGGTGTTATTTGGGTTGGGGTGAATGTAAGGAACATTAGGAATATTCCGTCAGCTGTAGGTCAAATGAAATATCAATACATTTTAGCGGTTTTCATGAGACAAGTTTGTCAGTCGTCATTGCAACTTTTGATAAACCATCAAAATGTTGATTCGGTCTTAAAAGAATCAACATTTTGAGGGTTTATCAAAAGTTGCGTTGTTAACAATACGATGTAATTTGAACTGGAATGAGTTTCATAAACATGACCATGGGTGGACATAAACATGGTTGAAATGTTAGAAACATAAGCAATAGACAGTCAGCTATAGGTCAAATAAATATTTTCAATACGTCTATGACCTAAACTGACTTTGTATACTGACTACTCTGCTGATGTAGATATTAAATGATTTTCTGAAAGGATAATATGTTTGATATAAATTTAAACATTGTGACCATGTGTCAAATAACAATGATGAATAAATTTGCTCGTTCCGATTGAACTTTATTTGTGCATTCCTTTTCAGTTTGCTCCACATGTTTCTGATCAGCTTATTCACTCTTTTGGGACTTTTCACCGTAAAATGACAGGAATTTAGAAAGGTCGCGATACATTATTATCCTTTCATAATAAATTTGTATTATAAATTCCTTTTTTTCCCTGAGCTTTACAACCAAAAAAAAAATTTGAATCGCAATTGCCCAATATACAAATATATACTGCCATGAGAGACTCTGGTTAAAACTATGGACCCGAAATGACGGCAATAGCACTATTGCAGTCACCGAGGGACCATAGTTTTAATCCAGAGACTCGAATAAAGGCAGTTTATATTTGTTTTATATACGTCATTCATATATTTCTAGTTCCATAAAATTCAAATTCAAAAAATCATCCGGTAAGTTCCAATCTTCATCACTGATAAAAAGTTTCAAAAGTTCAATTCAAAGGCAGTGCATCGGACAATCGTCACGCTGCGCCCGGCCGGGGATGCAAATCGTGCTCCCTCTCGCGTCACGCGGAGTACAACGCCGCGTGAAACTACCGGCGCACAGGTGCGCCGTAAATAGTCTTCTTGGGAGCCGTAAATAGTATACAAATATTTAATGCCTGAGCGTGTAATAGTAAAAACTATATCACAAGGTCAAATTTGGATTTTTCCATTGCACGAGGCGAAGCCGAGTGTAATGGAATAATCCAAATTGGACCGAGTGATATAGTTTTACTATTGCACAAACAAAAGGCATTCAATATTTGTTTTATATCATGATATCACATCATTCTTGTCCAGCCATAATGATAGTAAAAACTATCACATGGTTGAAATTAGGCCTATCATGATATAATACTTTTTGGCAAAATAGCGTGTTTATGGAGCCGTAAATAGTACTTTTGGCAAAATAGCGTGTTTATTTTTGATCATGTGACCCACTTTTAACCAATCAATGGACAAGAATATATGAATGACGAATATAATATTTTATATATAAGCTATCTGCTAGAATACTAGCAAATATTAAGTGGAAAGGAAAGGAAGATCGACAGGCTATTCTACAGTGTAGGCTATTCTTGCGTACTAAGTCAATTCTTGCGAAGTTTATAAGAAACAACTATACAAAATGAAACCATTACCAACATTTCTATAATGAATCTACGTTTCCCTGCGAACAGCTATACCAGTATAACTCCCGATTGATTTTATATCTGGACCAGGGAAGAAGAAAAAAAATTGAAATTCTGTTCATCAGAAATTGAACAACTCGTGTGTGAAACAAATCAACATTTGTCTGCAATATTGAGAGTACGTTTTAAAGCAATTCAATTACATCTAACAAATACCATTAGAACTATTTAAAACCATTTTTAATGTGAACCCCTGTTCAATCTTTGGATAATTTACAAAGCAAAGCGGCATTGCTAAGTATTGAAATTCGGATAAGACACACAACCTCTATAGAAGGGCCAATCTTATTAAATGTATAAGATTGACCCTTCTAACGTTTGATGTGGGATTGTAAATAGCCTGAATAGAAAATTCAGAACATGAATACAAGTTTCTAACAAGGCTGCTGACAGCTGTTAAAAACTGAAACCTAATGAAAGAAAATCTTCGAAATTTTATTTGTCATCTACCTAATATCCGTCGACAAGAAAGTCATAGACGCAATTCTGAACGTCATTTCAAATTTGTAACTGGACCCCAGCCTTCTCAATTTATCATAAGAACTCCAGAGAATAAGTGCTATCCGCTTCACAAGAAAAGTTAATAACATATATGGCAAGGACCTGTACCCTTATATCCTGATATACCGTAGCACAAATCAATAACTTAGTTTGAAAAGAGTCTTTTGCGTAAGCAACTCGACATCTTGAAATTGGACACCCATGTTCAATCATTTTCAATCATTGTCGTTGCCCCCACACTGATCGCTATAAATTGTCAGGCATTTCGTTTTTATTTTGCATAAGGGAAGTACTGAGAAAATGTTCATCACATGGATAAAAAAAGTGGAAAGGGTTTGTCCCTTTCAATACGATACGTTTTAACTTCCCTTGAATTATCAGTAGTAACTACGACAGTTCATAATACTAAACATATCACCATACAGTGACGGTTAGTGTTCTCTAAAGTGCCAATCCATATTCGAGTGAAATCTTTCTCGGAACATGTTTGCTAATTTAAAACTTGTCCATGATGCACGACCGATCCATTAGCAGAAAAAATCTTCGTATAATCATCAACGTGATACATTACTTGCAATTATAGAGGGGAAATGGAAAGTGACAAAGCTGGTGATAAATTACCCATTTTAGGAAAAAAATGTTTTTCGATATAATTTTACACCTCTTATGCATCTTCTGACAACTCTAGACACCATTGTATGTTTTCTCTGGAATATAATGGTTTGGGTTCCTATATAAGAAATATCATTGCAATTACACGGTAAAGTACGATTTGAAAGGATGGGGACATCACACAGCAAGTATCGTCGGTGGTATCGTCAGTATGTTAAATCAATTTTTTGGCTTTGGAACTTTGTAACAATAATTAAGAAAACGATATTTCAAAACAATAGATTATACATCACCAACCGACCAAAGTTTACAATACGTCACTATGTAATACCACTGACCATACCTCACTATGTAACACCACTGACCATACCACTGACCATACATCACTATGTAATACCACTGACCATACGTCACTATGTAACACCACTGTCCATACGTCACTATGTAATACCAATGACCATACGTCACTATGTAATACCACTGACCATACGTCACTATGTAATACCACCATCCATACGTCACTATGTAATACCACTGACCATACGTCACTATGTAATACCACCGACCATACGTCACTATGCAATACCTCCGACCATACGTCACTATGCAATACCACCGACCATACGTCACTATGTAATACCACTGACCATACGTCACTATGTAATACCACCGACCATACGCCACTATGTAATACCACCAACCATACGTCACTATGTAATACCACCGACCATACGTCACTATGTAATACCACTGACCATACGTCACTAAGTAAAACCATCGATGATATGCGTGGTAGGCTCCAGCATCTGAATACCCTATCGCCTATTGGAAAGACAGGGGATAAGGTGTATAGACTACATGCATCAATACAAGGAAAAGATAAATCCGGTCTTTATTTCGAGATATTTATTGTCTAATAATAAAAGTGACATTTGGAAATATGAATAAGAATTTAAAACATCCGTCACCAGCACTGTTAGTTGTATCTTATAATTTCGGTTATTAATTAACTATCAGCTAATAAAGTCTTTATAATGCATCATTCGCTTTAAATGTTTTTCTTTTTCTTAATGTTTGGTCGCACTAGTCTATAGTATTATTATAAGTGGAACTTTTCTGAGGGTAACTCCTTGTAAAAGCATGTTACAAGCATGTGATGGCTTTACCTGCAAATCTTCTGATGTACTGGTTGAAATTGAAAAATAAATAAAAGATTGAACTAATTAATAATTAATTAAAACATCCGAGTGTACAAATGCGGTACGTAAGATAAACAATATAGATTGATAAATTATCATTGGTGCATCGACATGGAGCTCAAATGCAAGGGTCAAGATAAATCGCAAGGATAAGTTTGATGTATACACCTGGAAAAAAAGTATCGCACCACTGCTTTTTTGTTGAAAAGTGCAAATGTGGCCTCGAATTTTGCCACCATGGTGTGATATTAAGGATTATTTGTTTGCGTAAGCTGTCCAACAAAAATGTTATGCAATAAAAGGGCCACATTTTAGTTTGTAATCGATGTAATGTTTTTCAAGGCCAAGGGGAAAATGTATGTTTTTGTCCAAAACTCATTTGGGGAATTTAAACGTATTTTATATGTGGGGAAATGGACCCATGTATGATTGTATGATTGAAACATTACCACATTTTTGTTGAGTACCCCTACCCCGGGCCCAGGATACTAATTTATGGTCGTGACTAAGCTGGTTCCCTCCATGGGTTCCACACAAGACGAGTTGGCATGGGTATCGAGAGTGCAGTGAACCAGCATAGCCTAGCTCTAGTAAAATGGGTCGTGATCAATCGATTGGCGGCCCGTTTTTACATCTTCATGTACAATTGATCATCGCATGATTGAAACGCACTGATGCATGGTAAAAAGTAAGTATTGTCAGACAATAGAAATAACTTGTGATTGACAGGAAGCAGTGGACGTCCGATGGCTGCATACAGCCGTCTGTCTACAAACCGCTAACGAATACAACTTAAGCCAAACGTGTCATGAACGAATGACAATACGAACGTACAACTAAATTTCCGAAAAAAACGTCGGGCACACGTTAGCTCTATCGGTGAACAAAAATCACTCGCATAACATTTTAAACTGTCGTTAATTACTGTATTTACTACATGTATACCCTAGCGGCTACTAACACTTCAGAATATCTAAACTTTTCCGATAATAAGTATTCAGAGTATAATTACAATAGAATTGCATGGTGTTCCATTATCGTACAGGCTTATTGAAGGCTGCTGACACCTGTCAAAAGCAGAACAGATCGCATTCAACTGATTTTGGAAGACCTTTAGGTATTTGTCATCTACTTCGAGGTTAATATCCGTCGACTACAAAAGGTAAGACTTGCAATTCTTGTTGATCGATCACTTACAAATTTAACGCCTTATTCAAATGTGTAATTTGAACCCAGGTCTTCACAAGGGTATATGACTAAAGATATTGCTATCGTCTCTATCCACCAAGAAAAATCAATGAAATAAACGCAAGACCTGCAAGCACTCTGTCATGATATCGGGTAGCACCAATCTATAACTACTTAATTTCAAAAAAGGTCTTACGTTTACTATATAGAAATCTCAAAACGGAACACATTGACGTTGCCCCAATTTGTGATTGACATCAATTGACACTACTGAGTTTTTGTGGTGAGCTTTTGCGGAACTGCAGAATGATCTAAATGAACATTGCTATATACTGGGTGTCCCAGAATGATTTATACCGTGTTTGAAAAATAATATAAATACGAGGGGCGTTCAATAAATACCTGCAACCATTGTTTTTCTTCACCCATGCGCGACGTATGCCAACTAGAATTAGGGTAATTTGAAATATGGGTCTTTATCTTTCCTCGCATGCATGAATGAACAATATCGTTTGTGGGATTACGTAATGGCACATGCGTAAAATCAATACTCTCTGGACACTGCATGAAAAATAGCTGATCAGGGCGGAGAATATTTGCAAGCAATTTGATGCACAGTTACTTTTTTCAAAATATCTCAAGAACCGATGCATGGAATAAGTTGCCATTTGAAACAGTGATAGACCAGTACTATGTGCTCAACATTATTTATTTTCAGATGCAAATTATGGAGAAAAAACACTTATTATGTAACATTAAAACGTCATCTTTTTGTCATAGCTTAAAAGAAATTCTTTAATGAATAAACAGTCAAGGTCAAGGTATCCAACCGCAAGATTTGTCTTAAACCTCTTGTTCATCATCGTTACATGTCATAGATTTAAATGGGAGATTACAAAGACAATATCTGAAACCGTTTTCTGCAGAGAAAATGTTTAGACAATGAAGCTCTTTTTACCCAATTTGAGTAAATTCACTATACTGACCATAACATTAAATTGAATTGTATTTTCAAATAGATGTTTACATTTTTGAACTTTGTATATGTATTGAAGTTCACCACAGTTCTTGTTTTCTTAAATTCAATTCCTTATCTGTAACTTTTACGTTGATTGCAGTGATTGTTTAACATTTCTACTCATTATGAGCGCTTTCTGACCACCGTGCGCTCTACGCATGCGCAGATTTTTATTCCAGGTTCAACAATTCTCGATGTATTCATTGATACCCTGTCATCTATACAATAACGAATCCTGCATTTGCTGTGGTATTTCAGGAAATCCCAATTGTTTGCTATAACTATCATTTTCATTTCTTTGGATTTTCGGCATTTTGCGGCTCACTGTCAAAGCCTAATGTTGACCAATATAAGATGCAATGTATTTCCAAAAGTTGTCGTTGGCAGAGCCTCTCCATTTAGGACCTCGTTGAACATGGTCTCTGGTTTCCTGATGCAAAATGTTAGACTTGCACACTAATCCGGAACAAAGTTCTGCTCATTTCAATACACGTGCTATCAAGCAAATTCAAAATTCCTGCCAAAGTGGCATGTTTTTCAGTGTCCAAATATGGGTTATTTTATGCTAATGCTATTACGTAATTATGAATATTCAGTAAATCCAGATTGTGTTAAATGATAGATTAAGGTTCATACTTGATAATGTACCCACTTAGATTTCACAGAATCACTCAGGTGTGGAGAACAACAATGGTTGCGGGTATTTATTGAATGCCCCTCGTATATAACACAACATTGCAGTCCAGATCTAATGCCTGTGATATAATGGGGAACACGTATCCTATTAAATCTGTTAATTTCATGGCATGACATTATTGAAAATCGGTGAAAATCGGTTTTTCACTTTCAGCATATTTCATTTGATAAAACTCACACCAAACGTCAAACCAACAATTGATATATTTAATTTTTAAGTGGAAATAAAAACGGGTTCCGCAAATTACCTGCATATCAATTTAAATTAAGCGCTGTGTCGAACATGGTAACTTATTTTATGAGTTTCAAAAGAGGTAGTTTTGGTCAAACTTGGAATCTACCATTTTTAATAAAGAGTCTACTATTATCTGTCAGAAACGTCTGAATCTTAAAGTTCAAAATTCCTAAGAAAGCTAAATATATATATACGGTATGTTATAATCATAAGCACTTTGAATAATAACAACGTTATTCATAGCTAAATAAATGCACCTTTCCCGGTATAAATCATTCTGGGACACACTGTATAGATTTAAAGTTGAACATTTTTACAAGTAGGCCTACTTCAACGTTGATATTGTAAGTGTCCATGTACTTAAGGCAGCTGATATGTATAGCGTAATTGCCGTTTACGATTAGTTGCTAAAAGTGGACATACATATTCAAATGATATTTTACTTGAAGTTTTATAGTTCCTACTTTAACTTACTCATAAGTCAAGATTGATAATCCATTAGTGGCAAATTCTTCACATCACTTCCATTTACAACCATTATGAATCAACTCTTGGTATACTCATATTAGTTTGATGGTATACTTAGCTCTTATTTAACATTGAAATACAATTACGGTTCATTCGACATAATTTCAATTCGGTTTTCGACGTTGAAGTTAAAATAATAGTTAATTCTGTTGATCTAAATATCGAAACAGTTTCCTTAATGTTGCTTTGAAAAAAATTCATAAAGAACAAGGACGTCTTTTCAAAACTATACTTAACTCATGGGAACGAGAATGACATTTCATGTATTTTGAGAAGTTGTTTCATGACAGTGCAAAATATTATTCGGGTTTTTGTGTTGCGTGATTTTAATCCGAGACGAGCATAGTTTCAATAGAAAGAACTCACTTCGACATCCATACCTAATCTATGATCAATCAAAGATTGCTGCCACAACCGCTCATATTACTGCTATCTTTAGAGCTATTAGATGGGTGTTCTTAAAGTATTTGTCACAGTATTTCAACGGTTTAAGACAATTTCATCATCCCGGCTCCTTCAGAAATCCCGACTATTATTTCATAAAAAAATCTTTTGTTTGTATTATCCTCTTCATATTATACACATGTTGACATAATTATTAATTTTTCAATATTTTCACAGATTACAATATTTTCATAATTTTCAATATTTTTACAGATTACAATATTTTCACAGATTACAATATTTTCACAGATGACATGTTTTCATAATTTTCAATATTTGCACAGATTACAATATTTGCACAGATTACAATATTTTCACATATTACATGTTTTCATAATTTTCAATATTTTCACATATACCCACTATTATTGCTTTACATCCCACAACAATTTACTCAATTTAATCCCCCATTGTTCTGTATCCTTTGTTGTTTTCCATGGTTTATTGTTGCGGGTTTTGGTTAATAAAAGTGTGTTTGAGATGGTTCCTTCTTGTCTGTGTTAAGTAATTCAGATCTAAAAAGGGTGTCAAATAGAAACCATTGTGTGTTCTAACTATGTACCAAGTGTTATCTGTTTCTATGCTTGGATTGCTGGGATATATGCGAATGTATCAATCGACCTATACTTCAACCTATTATATATACATACCCAGCAAAATATTGACAGATTTTAGTCAGTGGTTGAAACCTATTGTGTTATTCAAAGTTGTATTGTTTGAAACACGAAGGTTCATACTTTGTATTGACTACACTATCCCTTGATATAATCACTAAAGCATCCCATACCATTGCACGGATTGAAACGGCCCGTAGACTTTGATTTGTGCACTGAACCACAGCATTGCTGTTGTTTGTATAAATTTGCCCCCAGACGCTCGTAAGGGATCGACACAGGACCAAAAAGTATTTGCGGTTGTCCCGTGATAACTAAAGGCAAACCAGCCATTTATTTCATTAACCGTTTAAGTCAAGCAATTTTTAATGTACTTTTTTTTAATGTTAATGCAACATTTTTAATGTCGCAAATAAAAATATCCAGCGTTTCTGACGAACGTCAAAGGTGGAAGAAGGTTTCCCCCATCCCGCATTTACTTGACTGTGCAGTAGACGATGAAGACAAAAACTACCATAAATTCAACATGTTCAATGACTACAAACGTCAATTTTCACAAAATAAATAAAACACATTTAATACTGCTATACACCGAGACTGCAAGAACTTATTTTGACAGAGAGCTTTAGTTTAACGCCATGGATTTTAATAATGTGGAAGGAGGTGCCGGAGCACTTGATCTTGATGTTATGGAATGGCAACTCTGCCAATTCAGTCTGTGTACAATTTTTGAATCTATACATCTCTGGAATAAACATCTCGTTGTGTTGTGTGTGTTAATTGTGTTGATCAAAAGAAAGGTATGCTTTACCATGCGAGGTCTTGTGGCCCAATGGACAAGGCAGTTGACAAGCAATCAACAGATCCTGGGTTTGATTCCCGGGCGAGATCGTTTTTCCATTATTGTCTCTTTTCTACCCCGACGGCGAACCTGTTTAAAAATATTTATAATTTGTTTAATACCCGTCGTATATGCCTATTGTTTCTATGAAAAGAAAGATATGTTGAAAATCTTCTTAACCGATTTGACGATTCTACTGTTCAGTCCAGTTCCCTACTTAAACTTGCAACTAATATTGATAGTGTTTTAGTTTTACTTTCTCCCTATATGGATTTCAATCATGTTCATACATTCTTGAAAGCACTAGACCGGAATAAGCTAGTACTAGACTAGCAAACCATGAAAATGTTACGCTAAATATTACTCCTGCCCAGACCCAAGAGTAAGTTGAAGCATGACTTTGTACTTCTACTAATTATACATTTTTTTTGCAAGATTGACGATAGATATGTAGATCAAAGGGAGATTGTTATCACGTAATGTGATGACCAATTTGTGTATATTATATTAAACTCAATAATCTTAGTATAAATTTGGAAGGGGTGTGGGGGTGGGGCGTATGTGTGGGGTGGGTGGAGGATGGGGGTGTGGGGTGTGTGTTTGTTTGTTTGTTAACCTTAGTACTCCGTTAGTTTTGATACAAACCCGCAGATCTTTAAGGTTTTCAGAATGTGCAAACATGTGCTACATGCATATTTATGTAATTTATTGTGATACTGGCATAATAAACGAGGCAATATCTAAACTCCTCACAAAAAGTATCGAGACACTTAAAAATGAACCAATAATTAACGGCCCGACAGGGTATGGATTAATCGAAGCAAATAACCCAGTGCATAATTTTGACATCTCGATTATTGAGATGCGATGATGCGGAGCGGAGTTATTGTCATTTCGATGGTCGTAGGTCCAGTCAGGGATTATATAATTATGGGATAGGTCACTCCTCAGACAACATTTTGCTTACTGAAACCAAATTCACGGGTGAAGGTTTTATAGGGGGCGCACTATCATAGTCGTAGCAAACCAGACGACATGAGGCGTGGTGGTTTTTATCGGCTCAAAACATGATTTGTGGCACAGAAATAGTACATCAATGGTAAAAAAAAAGCTGATTGTGATTTAGAGTAGAACTGATTTAATTTGCTTTGATGATGGCAGAATTTTGATCCTATACGACACGAAACATTCAGAATTGGTTATTTGAAATTAATTTACGTAGAACAAAATACGAATTTTAAATTGTGGATGGCTTCGTCTGACAGTGACAAAGGAGGGGCGTGGCGTTATTTGCATTTTATGAATATTGTAATCAGATCAGTTGGGAAGGACGCCGGATCGCGACGATCACATCGTGTGAGGTCATGAATAGTCATGGCTGAATATTCATTCACAACGAATGATTGACTGCTTACGCTTAACTTCCGCTGGTGAAGGACTGATAGAGTGCGCTATACTGTGAACCAAATCTCAACAATGGGCAGATATGAGAGTCATAGCCCTGGTCCAGTTTCAAAAGTGACAATCATCAGTTTTGTAACATATAATATGAAGTGCCAGCGAACATAGATGATACATACCGTAAGGGGTATGACATTTGTTGTTGTAGTGTCATAATTGAAAATAAATAAATAACAGATCTGCTAACTATTAGTACACTGCCGCCCATAAGTATTTCCCCCTCTGGAAGCTTGCAAGTTATCACTGTGTTGTCGACAAAGTATTAAACCATCAGACCCAATTACCATTTCATTGTGTTCATTGTACATTTTATACCAATAAATTCATGTTTCCTATTCAGATTCATGATTTAAAAGCATTATAATTCATGATTTTATCGAGCAAGTCAAAATTCCAATGTAAAATCGCCGTAGTAAATCACCTCATGAATATCAATTAGCTCATTATCGGCAGTGTAACGCTATGGGAATTTTCAACTAAGATCAACTGGTGATGGAAAACTCCATGTGCAGAAATTTATAAATGATAATTGGCATGCGCAGTTTATTGGAATACCTTCAAAATGAACCATTCCAGCTAAAAGAAGTTATTTTTCTGATGTCGAACTATGTTTTTGGCAGAAATTCATCTTTTTTTAACCAAATCATAGCGGGCTGTAATAACGCAAATTCGGCAAGTTAAAAAAGCACCGGGGACCCATTGACTGTAAATAAGTACTGTTAGAGGATGGACACAATAAGTATCCTATTCATCTGATTTGAATAGGATAGTCTAGCTCCCTATTGTTTGGGATTGAGAAGAGAGGTGGCATAGTAGAAAAAGGATTTATTATGTCTTGGTATGTTGTTTATTGAGCGGTCCTTTGTGACGATGAATAGTGGGAAACTCTACTGCTTTGAATCATTCTATTGATAACGTGGTTTGTTAGGTCACTGGAGTAAATAGGTCAATGAACTACGTGCATGCACACTTTGGAATTTTGCTGGTTCTCCATGTTATTTCAGCCCGATTGTATTGAAAATAATTTAGATGTCCCTTAAATAAAGATGAATATCTGCCAAAAATATAAACCGTCGTTACAAAAAAATAATAAATAAGCTGGAATGGTTCCTTCTGAAGGTATTCCAATAAACTGCGCATACCAATTATCATTTATAAATTTCTGCACATGAAGTTTTCCATCACCAGTCGATCTCAGTTGAAAATTCCCATAGCGTTACACTGCCGATAATGAGCTAATTGATATTCATGAGGTGATTTACTACGGTGATTTTACATTGGAATTTTGACTTGCTCGATAGAATCATGAATTATAATGCTTTTAAATCATGAATCTGAATAAGAAACATGAATTTATTGGTATAAAATGAACAATGAACACAATGAAATGGTAATTGGGTCTGATGGTTTAATACTTTGTCGACAACACAGTGAAACTTGCAAGCTTCCAGAGGGGGAAATACTTATGGGCGGCAGTGTATATTGCTTGAATGTGTCATTGCTTCGGTCCATTTCATTGGAATGTTGTTCATGGTGCTGTTGCTTTCCATTCATTTTATGGATCAGATTTTGTTCTAGACCGAATCCATTGCTCATACGTCAACTTATTCTCACGGTTAAGAAACTTCAAATTTTATTTGAGTACAAATTTGATTTCATATACATTTTGATGAACTTATTCAAAATTGCCATACCGTAGAATGGGAATACTTTGATCTTCAATGGATAACTTTGGTCTACCAGTCTATTTGTCAAGTTTAAAAAAAAAAGGGTTTTATTGTGATATTTTTAATATTTTTATTATTACAACAGCATATTACCGTGCTACATAATGATACATGTATCTGGAACTGGCCCTAAACACACTATGCTGTAGGATATTTTCTTTATTGTAAGGTATTTTTGCAACTTCATCACCTACTTGGTGATGGGTGTATTCAGCAACTTTTTGTTGTGGTTGAAAAGACAATTTACCTATGAAGAAACAACACTCAATTTATTTTCATTTGCATTCTTCGTTTACGACTCAGACCCGCATTGACTGGGGTAATGGGTAACTGTGGCCCATGTTAAAGGTGTATGAGAAAAATTCAAAACAATACATTTTCAAAATTTACTGCCCAATTTAATTAAATTGCTTTCAAAAAGTCAAAATAAACAATCTCACCACAAATTAAATGATGTGCCTGCCATGTTTATCTAGAACATTTACCTCTAATTTTACAGTTGGTTAAGTTTTGGTAATTTTGGTGTTTATTACATTCTAATCTGTACAATTTTCATAGAAATATTGTTGTTGCTTTTTAAAAACACTTCAATAAACCTTAACAAACTTTAAATGTATTTTGTTGTTGAAATAATCTTATCATCCAAGGGTTAAATGAGTTCTTCACACGTGGGCCAAAGTAACCCCGACATGCAAGTAAATTTGACACCACTCAAAGATTGGTGAAAAAGTATCTAGAAACAATTTTTATTGAAAATTGAAAAATCTTCAAATTAAAAAAGTCATGTGACTATCAACTCGTTTAGTTTACCAACAAAAGTATCTCCAATGTAATCAATAACAAATCAAAATGTAAGAAAAGTGGGTCAAAGTATCCCCATTCTATGGAACCTTAACATTCTGAAAAGCAGACTTAAGATTACTATTATTTGCATCGTCGCCGTCATCATCACCTACCATAGTTATGTGAGTACGCATAACACGGACACACGCAGACTTTTAATGCAGTAGTGTCGTGATTGCGCATTATGTTCGCTCATGTTTCTCATCAATCCACAATTGTGTCTAAGTCTTTGCTAACTGTGAACGTGTTTGTCCATTATTGGAACAAAAAGGTCGAGCGTGCGTAAATGTTCAACTAAACCGTCGGTAGGTGTAAAAACACGGATTTAGATTGTTTTGATTGAGAGAAGTACTGAAAAATCCATTAACCGTCGTTTGCTCGAAAACAAGTATTTTTATTCTATCCGGTGCCGTCCTCTAACAGATTATAGAGATGGTGGATTACAGCCAACTTTGCAATGCATCTCGAATTTTGACGATTGTTGGCTTGACCCACAGCTGTGTGGAGGCTGAGTCCAGTCAAAGATTTGATTTCGAATTTTGCTTTTGGACGCCTTCTTTTGTGACGTGTTTTAACGTCACACTGGACCATTGTAGTGTTTTAAAATTGCCAACTTGTCTACGCTTTGCGCGAATTAGTTTCAATATTTACTCATGATTTGGGAATAAGCTCAATTTGTCACACAAGATTGGTTTAGGAACGTTTTCATGGACCACCTTTTTCGGCGCGTGGCGCACATTTCTTCTACATATTTCAACATAACATCATTTGGGTTCGTCCCCACTAAATCCTCTACGCACAAGACGTCCGCCCTCAACTTTATAAAACGAACACAGGTTTTTGGTTTCCTTCGAATACAGTGACAGTAAACAAATATTGTTTGAAGTGGGGAATAAAAAAGTCATATATTTTGTGAGCGGTTTTCATTAAATCAATTGACAATCATTTGAGGTCGAATCAACATTTAACATGTAGAGTTAACATGAAGTTAAATGACCAACAATACGGTGAAATTTGAACTTGAATGAGATTCTAACAAAAGGATAATCATTTATTGAATATCTAAACATTTGAAATAATCCGTGAGCTATAGGTCAAACTAATATTATCCGTAGACGTATTACCCTACTGACCATGGATAGGCTACTCACGTGTAGCTTTTAAAATTCGCGTATCAGCGCATAACTTTGTTTTCCATTTTGTTCTTGAACTTTTTAAACTTATACTTCTTCAAATATAAATTTCACATTGTGAGGTACCGTATCCGCTTTATTATCTTGTTTAAAAGAGTAAAATTTCCACATTTAAATAGAAGTTAAATACAGTTCAACAAACTGTGATTTGTTTCTTCTATGGTAGTGTACATTTCACAGAACCAGCCTCATGTTAAAAAAGAAGAAAAATATATCGCATTTCACATTGCATTTTTTACTAAAAAAAGGTTTCTTCTGAAACAAACTTGGTTTGTTTTGTAGGCCTAAGATTGATCCTTCAAACGTTTGAACTTGGATGGGGCAGAGTTTATAAAGACATTCTAGGAAATTAATACAGGTCTCTAACAATGGTTCTTACATCACACATAACTGAATGAAAATCTTAATATCCGTTAACCATGTTAAGAAGAAAGTCTCTGATGTTGAGCATAATGGCTCAACCAGACGAATGAGTAAAGCTATTGCTATCTTCTCCGCTTGGAAAGAAGGGTTAATGAAATACAGCGTGTCACCAAAAAAACAAGGGACAAAATTGCAAGCTGATAATTTGGAAAAATTAAATGTGAATTTCTTTCTAATATTGTTAAAAGAGCAGGAAATTGTATGTTTTGTTCTTTCAATGTCCTAATTTTAATGTAAATTCAACACAAATCATTTGAGATACACACAGTGTTGAAGTGAGGCATGTCAGAAACAATTCCCATAAGTTTATTGGACACCACCTATACCCACTTCGGACCACTTACCCCAACAAATGACGTAGCACTTTGTCGAGATGAAACGTTATTAAAACACGCCTGTGACGTAATACATTTTACGCCAAAATGTTTTAAAATATAGCACCATTTGTCATAATAATCAATAACTCCAATACATTTCAGAAAAAAGGCAAAACTGCATTTTTGTTTTTAGCCATTACACAGATTTCTGTAGCCAGTGAGTATCTTTGAATTCGCAAATATTACGGCGTTCGGGTCCTACAAGTAGACGAGTGTCTTTAGATAAGTAAGAAATGGTGTACTTTGTTATTTGCAAATTCATGAACTAATAACTCTACCAAATGAATACCCGTGATAATGATTTAAGTTGAAGCATTCTTTAAATGATAATATTGATCGGAAATCCAAACCAC
The DNA here is from genome assembly GCA_035610835.1 of Ophiura sarsii. Taxonomy (NCBI): domain Eukaryota; kingdom Metazoa; phylum Echinodermata; class Ophiuroidea; order Amphilepidida; family Ophiuridae; genus Ophiura; species Ophiura sarsii. Next base: position 43,767,075 of record CM069450.1, on the reverse strand, counting down.
CAATGTCCCAAATTAGCAATATGCGCCATTTTACGGTCATTTCAACCACAACCTATGGTTTTAATCATATTTCGGAAAGTCCCAAGCACACTACAATATAGCACCCATCAAATGCAATATGCACCTAGTATCTTAAGACGACTGTACTGCATGTATATATTTACTGTTGCATATCTGTCAATCATATAAATTACATTAAACATGATCTAAACCCATCTTCATATATCGCCCATACTATCTGTGAATTTTCAATCAGTCACTCAAGGAGTTAGCTTCAAAGATATGGAGAAAAATCACATGTGTAAATACCCTAAAGTTCCAAATGTTTTGGATTGTAGAAGGTAAAGATATATGTCAAGTATCAACAAAAGTCGTATTGTTCAAAAGAAAGCAGTATGCCCATACAATTACAAAATCCTTCATTTCGGACCACTTGCCCCACGGTCCAGTTGCCCCATATTCCCCTAATTGTTTAATTTTATTATTAGCAATGGCGGGAAAAGTGTACTTTAAGTCCCAGATTCTGGACTGCTCTAGTATAACACCCTAAATCGTTCGATACTGGGACATATATAATAATTCGGGCGACACTGTAACACAATTATGTACCAGTATCGTCTAATACCAGGACAGATCACACTGGTAGCATGTGTAAAACAGTATCTCCCGATACTCATAAATCGTTCAGTATCGACCGATACTGGAACACAATTTGTTGTTCCAGTATCGGCTGATACTGGAACAGTAAAATCGTTCCAGTAACGAGCGACATTGGCAACTTTTATGTTACAGAATTGGACGATACTGGTATGCCAGTATCTGGGATCTAACGTACACTTTTCCGCAATGGATGTAGCTCTCTTTAAAAACCATAGAGTCCCGCTCCTGCTATGACAATATTCATTGACAAGCTCCGAATGCAGTAAAAGTTTACACTCAATTTGGGGGAAACGATTTGTCACTTGTTTTTTACACATCATCACGTATATCTCAAAAGTTTCCAATGCATTTGTCTCAATAGTTCACAGATTTATCTCGTACATATACCTTTTCCGATTCTTAAATATAAAGCTGCACGGTCTGCTTGATTTCAACAGTTATCAGCTCTCCCGTTTTCCGGACCCGATAATTATCGTTGTACACGCTGTACAACGCATGATCTGCACCATTACACAACATCCTGAAGCTAGAATCTATAAGATTTCACACCTGTACATGTTTAAGGTGTATTACAAAACGTAGATTTTCTCACTTCGCTTATAAAAGCGACTGGATTTTTCAACTTTACACTTTTCTTCATGTTCATGATCATGATGATATAGGCCTATGTGATCATTGACGAACACAATTTATATACGGTAACCTAATTATAAGTTCTGAGAAATAAGCCCCCGAAATAGGACAGCTGGTGTATCGCTCGTTTATCATCACAAAATTAAGCAGTATTGACAGAACATGACTGTACAATCAAAATCACCCAAAAACCTACAAAATGGACTGAAAAGATCTCTTTTTGCACTGTGGTAATAGGTAGTAGTCTTAAAATCAGGATTACATTCTAACTTTAATCATTGGGGAGGGGGGAGGGGGGGGGGGAGGAGCAATAAGTACCTGTCCTGATTACTTATGATTAGTCTTGGGCAAATCATTTATACCGGTGTGAAATGAAATCATAATTTCACAGGGTCTTTGGTGTCAGCAACTAGATATCGTGAAATTTCACACCTGTATATATAACTGGCATGTTTGAAAAGCCCGGTAATAAATATGGGTACTGCTAGTCTATTGCAGCAACAGCATATCTCATATTAGTAGCGGATGATTATATGACAAACGTTCGAGAAAAGAAGCCAAGGTGATAATTCAAATATTTTTGAAATTTTATAGACATTTACCTTGTTTTAAATAACACCATTAGTTCGATGGACAACAAGCACGTCTTTTTAAATCTATACTTAACGCATGGGAACGAGAGTGACGTTTTATTTATACATATTGAGAAGTTGATTCCTAACAGTGCAAAAGACAATCGGCCTAGTGCACCAATGGCGAGTAAGTGGAGAATAGCGCTACCTCGCTAGAAGTGGGAGTAAATAAACATTTTGAGAGCACCTGACTGGAACCAAGAGTAAGTTGAATGAAGCATAACAGTTTTGCTGTAACTATGCTGTTTTTGCCCGATGGACGATTATCATGATTATATAGATAAGACTATCAATGGGTGATTCTTATCATGCAATTTATGATAAATTTGTGTATAATTTACTCAATGATACATTTAAGATCAATTTATTATAAAATATTTAAAATCTATCCACAAACATACATACAAAAATTGTAGAAATAATTTCAAACAATCAAGCAGTCAATTAATAAATAGAAGTGGGGTAAATCACTTGTGTTGCGCGATTTTAATCCGAGACGAGCATAGTGTCAATAGAAAGTACTCACTTCGCCATCCTTACCTTCATTACCTATGCTTCGATAGAGGAAAGGCCTTCGAGACATGGCTTGATTTATTCAATCAAGTATTTCTCTTCATATCAAACCCATCATTGTAATATGTAGAGAGAGAGAGCATCATTTTCATAACCTAAATGTCACATTCCATAAAAAGATAGTTGTCTTGTAACTAGACACTGTTTAAAGTTTCCAGCAATCAAATTAAAATATCCTTTCGGTTCACAGACATACCTAACCCTCTCAATCCCAAGATGTGCCGCTGAAGTTGAACATGATCCGCAGCCGCAATCCTATACAGCCAGACATAATGCTGACTTAAACTTTAAACATTCCTTATTGATTGCTTTGCTTATCCAGCAGAAAATATAATGATAACATTGGACCTGTTCTTGATACAAGTATTTACTCGCAACCTAGATTGCATTATATGTTTTGCTTCCTCAGGCTACAATTTTAGACTGAAATGAGACCGCTCTGTAAATTTACCGAATTTGTCGTGTTCAATATAATCTTGTGCAAACACCTCGGTGTAGGAATACCTCCTGTGACACCGAATCTAACCCACTTTTAACAGATGGTTTAGACGGTAACAAATTGAGTTTTAAATTCCTAGTTCATTTGTATGTGATAAAAAATCTAGGTCTAATCAGTACTTTGGGAGAGTAATGCCTTGCTAAGTATCTAATACAATAATATACACTTGATATGTTGACCTGGTTGTTTGTAGATCATATACAAAAAAAACCCAATAGAAACTTCCAGAACAATTTAAGAACATTCTTGAAACTTTGAATGTTTTGAGAAAGTTGTAGACATCATTGGAACATTTCTGGAACGCTAGAACCCACCGGAGATTGTTGAGAATAAGTTATGAATTTGATACTGGACTGATGACCTTGGAAAAGTGTATGTCGACTTATTAGTCTTCATCTAGCAACTGCGATAATGACCTGGTAGGGTAACTGATGGCCACGTGAATAATTATGTCGATCCCGATCATGGGGAAAGCAAACTGAAATCAGGTCCTCTTCTTGTTTCTGCATTTTATACCAGTTAGTTTCTTGGGTTCCACGTTCCAATCACTTTTCTTCACGATCGAAAAGGATGGTGTCTCCATGTTTGATCTTATGGTCGGTGTCTTTTGAAATCATGCTGCGGAGTTGTTGAGGTCAGTGCGTTTGGTTGCTGCTTTTGACTGATGCGGTCTTTTTATAGTGACTGTTTTGTTTCTCCTATACATAGGCCTCTGAACATCAAAGTTCAGTGCATTTATTATTACCGTACACCAAGTTGAATGTCTTCTCTTTTTTTTAAAAAAAAGTTCAAAACAGCTTAAGAGTCATCTCAGGTAAATATCGAGTATAGGTGGCAAAGCTCGCCGATTTTTTAAAATTTTTTTCCTGGCCAGGTTGAAGTTCTTTGGTAGCATATCAGAAAAACGAGATTAGTTTGTTAATCTTTTACTCGTTGCCATGGCAACAGCCCAATTTAGATTTTAGCCTTTTTTGGTCAATATCAGTTAAAAATAGTCGAAATTTACCGCACATTCGTTATCTTATTGCAGCAATATGCAAGATTTTTTTTCAAAAGTAGCTATTACTTGATAAAAACACATCTTTATACTTTAGACACAAATTTAAAAAAAAAAAAAAAATAATTGTTTTGATGTATTTTCTGACCTGGCAACACTGCTAGTTTTGACATATTAAGAAAATTGATATTTTAGCCTATCTTTGCATCTCGTAAAAACTACTTGCCAGGGCACTCAGGATATTGTCCTCATAGGTGGAGGAAGGGATGACTTTACCCTACTCATATCTGATGAAAACAGCTTGGGGTATTATATACTTTAACGGCAGTGTTGCCAGATAATGACGCATTTTGGAAAAATTACAATATTTCGTTTGTTACAAATAATGACATTCATTTTGATACTGAAGCCATTTTATTACGACAAATTGGATTTAGTATATACCAGATGTTCCAGGGACTTCCATAGATACCCGTTAAGTAAAGTAGGTGGTAATATAGGGCATATACTTCTACTCTTGTTGCCAGAAAGTTCACAGTTCGGCAACATTGCTATATTCAGATAATTTGATTTCGTATATTAGTCGGGTATGTACAGGGGAGTGCACGTGCACCCCCCCCCCCCAGTACTAAACCAAACCAACTTTTTAGGGTCCGTAAACACATTTTAGATGTTAACAGTGAAACAAAATGGGATGCTCTCCAGATATCCAAGATGGCGTCCAAAATGGCCGCCAAAACAGCTGCCAAAACAGGTCAAATCTCATAAAATGACATATAGCAATCAAATTGTATGGTGAAAGTATAGTTGTAATAGTGGGATGTATGTATTAGACCACTAGACACTAATATCTAGAAGTTTTGCCTTGTTAACACACCTAAATCCAAGATGGCCGCCAAAATGGCCGCCAAAAATGGTAAAATTCCATATATTGGCATATATAAACCAACATGTATGATCAGAGTAAAGTTTTAACAATGGGATGTATGTATTAGACCACTAGAAACTCACACCTAGTAGGTTTACTTTGTTCACATATTTTAAAATCAAAATGGCCACCAAATTAATGGCCAAAATTGGTCAAAAGTGGTCAAAATTCCATGAAATAGGCTAATATCAACTGAAATGTATGATAACAATATAATTTTAACGATGGGATGCATGTGTCAGACCACTAGTAGCTCATTTCCAGTATTTTTGTTTTGTTAACACAGTTCAAAATCCAAAATGGCCCCCAAAATGGTTCCCGAAGTGGCTGAAAATTTGTCAAATTCCATAAAATGGGATAATATCAACCTAAATTTACGATGAAAATTTAGTTTTAATGGTGGGATGTATGTATTAGACCACTAATAACTCATACCCAGTATTTTTTTAAATTTTTAACATAGTTCAAAATCCAAAATGGATGCCAAAATGGCCCCCAAAATGGTTCCCGAGGTTGCTGCAAAAATTGTAAAATTCCATTAAATGGGATAATATCAACCTAAATGTATGATGAAAATATAGTTTTAAGGATGGGATGTATGTATTAGACCACTAGTAACTCATATCTAGTATTTTTGCTTTGTTAACATACTTTAAAATCCAAAATGGCCCCCATAATGGGTCCCAACATTACTGAACAAATTGTTTGAATTCCATAAAATGTGATGATATCAACCAAAATATATGATGCAAGTATAGTTTGAACATTGGGGGTATGTAATAGACAACTAGTAACTCATATCCAGTATATTTGCATTGCAATAACATACTTTAAAACCAAGATGGCCACCAAAATTGCCGCTGTCAATATAAAAAAGTCTACATGAGTGTATGATAATTCGAAATAGATATTGTCAGAGTGTAATACATACATATACTTTTATCAATTTTCTTAATATGTCAAAACTAGCAGTGTTGCCAGGTCAGAAAATACATCAAAACTATTTTTTTTTTTTTTTTTTTTAATTTGTGTCTAAAGTATAAAGATGTGTTTTTATCAAGTAATAGCTACTTTTGAAAAAAATCTTGCATATTGCTGCAATAAGATAACGAATGTGCGGTAAATTTCGACTATTTTTAACTGATATTGACCAAAAATGGCTAAAATCTAAATTGGGCTGTTGCCATGGCAACGAGTAAAAGATTAACAAACTAATCTCGTTTTTCTGATATGCTACCAAAGTACTTCAACCTGGCCAGGAAAAAAAATTAAAAAAATCGGCGAGCTTTGCCACCTATACTCGATATTTACCTGAGATGACTCTTAAAACACTAGTACAAAGAAGTTAGTGCCTTCCTTAGATGGTAAGGCTTCAGGGCCGGACTTGACAATAGTCAATCACTTATTTCTTTTTCGTATAAAACCCATTACTGAAACAGACAGAGAGGAATAACACGATTCTCATGATCTATTCAAGAGAAAGATGGTTGACACAAATCTTTGACAATAAATATTGTTGAATTATAAACAAATATAAAACTCCTGGTCTGGTTTCTAGAAAATTTAAATCCTTTCGGTTCACAAACATTGCCCTATCAATCCCAGGATACGCCACTGAAGTTGAATATGATCCGCAGATAGTACCCAACCAGACTTCAATCTATAACATACCTTATTTATTGCCGACTGTAAACTTAATAGTTAATTATTTATTTGTTTGCGTTAAATAGAAAATATAATTATAACATGGACTTGTTCTTGTTGACAGATGTATTTACTCGTATTAACCTAGATTGAATTGTGTGTCCTGCTTCCTCAGGCTACAATGTCAGACTGATATGAGACCGCTCTGTAAACTTACGGAATTTGTCGTGTTCTATATAATCTTGTGTAAACCCCTCAGTGTAGATATACTTCCCGTGACAACGAATTTAACCCACTTTTAACAGATGATAAAGACGCTCAGAGTTAAGTAGACAAGTTCCACCAGTCCCCGAAGAGTCGTCCTGCGCCGTCTGAACTTAATTACCCAGAATGCATAGCGCGGACTCCTCTTGGGGACTGGTTTCAAAGCTAACAAAAATCGAGAGCAAAATAAAATCGGAATTCCGATTGTATTTACATATATGAATTTGCATGTGAATTGCCACGCAGATCAGCCGGCACGACGCGGCGCGGCTCGCGGCGGGGTGGTGGTTCAGAGAGGTTGACGATTAGTAAAGAGTAAAACCATTGATTTTGGGGAAGTTATTCACCTAAAGAAGCCTTTTCTGTAAAGAAAGAGTAAAATATAAAACACAAAATTCAACCCTTCTCGGGTCTCCTCCATCACACGCACTCCTCGCGGAGTAGCCAGATGGCCAGATTTTCGCATTTTAAATTTTGGTCACCCTGTTTATTTACATAACAGCAGTTTTTATTTACGATCAGCGTTGGGCATTTTGAAATAAACAGAATTGATTCTGCCGGATAACATTTTGTTCCTCGATAATAAAACAAGATATTTAAAAAAAAATGGTCAAAATCGGAGGATGAAATTAACAGTGGACACAGGTAAATATGAATACGGAGATGTAGACAGTGTATGACGTATCTTAACAAAACCCTCTATTAAACCATAAGTATTATAAATATATTTTTATTTCTTTTAAATATGGAGATAATACTGGAATATTTGGAATCTGTGTTATATTTGGAAAACATAACTCAGTGAAAGATTGTTTCAACGCAATATTTGTAAAACATTTTAGAAGAGCTTATGATTCTTATGTATATAGTGACTTTTGAAATCTGCTTTACTATAAGTGCATATACATGTACATGAGTTGTAACCAAAACAGTTTCGTTATAAACTGTTACTACTAGAGTTAGCAGTAGGTCATAATCTTGGGTGTTTTTTCCGGGGTACTTTATGACAACATAATAAAAAACAATAAAAAACCCCAAAATAAATAAACAAATATACAAATGAAAAAATAATAAATAATAAATAAGTAAACAAATACTTAAACAAATAAACAAAGTAAAAAAATACTTACAAAAATAAGCAAAGTAAACTAATAAATTATAATGTAAATAGATAATAAATAAATAAATTAATAACAAAATAAAAAAATAATAAAAAAATAGATAATATATACGCGGTCTTCTGCGCAAGCTTTGTAGGCCTAGTTAATGCATCAGCTCTGTACGAAGCCACATGCACCAGCTACGTACGCCTTCCTGTGCCAGCGTCGTACGCCTTCCTAAACTTAGACTTCCTGCGCTTACGCCTTCCTGTTCCTGCCTAAAAGAGAAAACCGATGATAACGATCGGCATCCAGCATGTGAAATCAGAAAGAACGATGACACCCATTCTTACGGCGAGATTGAGTTCTTCGTTCAGGTATCCTTTTCCCGCTTGTTTCCGCGTACGTTTGTAGATGATACATTTTCCGATGTAGCAGAAAGCGACGAGAATAAAACAGATCAGATTGAGGCCAAAAAAGACAGCTATGAAGAAAAATAATCTGAAAAATGACTGGTCTTGAAATGATGACTAACGTCTTCATAAACTACAAAAATGAGTGGCCGATCCGGCCGGTCTCGAACTCACGTAAAATGTTACTAACATTGTTATGACGACAGAGACAAGAAATCAGTGAAATCGTAGTCCACTACCTCAAGTGAGAACACGATCGGACGGCCGAACGGTCTATACAAACTTCAAACACGTCGTAGAAATTAAGCTGCAGGTCCCCGCTAAAGGTGGTAGGGAGAATGCTGAGTAGAAGAGCAACTGCGAGTGAAATGCTGACAGATTTGTGCCCACGTTTTAATGCAACGCCAAATTAAAACTGACAGGTTACCTAGGAATGCAAAGAATCCGATGATCCACATGGACATCCATAGTGGGATATTTGGGCAACTGGCGTTGACACGTCAAAAGGCGCTTTGGGGATCTCCGAGCTGCAGTTGTTTTGTTCATTTACGAAGAAGCACGTTGAAGCCTCGTCCACCTTTGCTTCTTTGCCAAGATACTCGCGAAAGAGTCTTTTTCAATTTTCATCAGGGGATTCTCTCTCAAATCAATCAGTAGGAGTTGCGGCATCTCATTAAATACACCACTCTCAATGGTCTGTATGCTGTTTTTTTGCAAAGTGACAATGAGTAAATTCGGCCAAAGAGTTATTTTACTGGAATTATTACTCAGTCTTAAACTAACCAAATTATTTTGGCCTATCTTAAGCAATTTAAGTTTGTCTAGGTTTCTAAAAGTCAAGATCCGAGATTTGATCTCCATTAAGAATGAGCTCTTTCAGTCTACTATTTCAGTCAATTAACCCCGACTCAAGACAACGTAGTTTGGTATTGGTGATGCTCAATCTTTTCAAAGTTTTGAATCCCTCCAGCGTGTGTGGTAGGATTTCTTAAAGCTTGTTATTTTGTAGAAATAACCAGCTTAGTGTAGGCTTCTGATTTTTAAACACATCCGGTTCCAACCGTAGCAGATTGTTATCATTGACTAGAAAAACCTATAACTCGGTAATATCACTCATCATCTTAAGACTGAGTTCTGAGAGAAGGTTATGACTGAGATTCAAAATGCGTATAAACTGAACCGTTGTGAGCAAAACGGGGTATCGGGAAGAGCGCACAAAGACCAACGTATGCCAATATGACAAGATTTTGGAAATTGATCCAATTTGTTGCCGGTCCAATCAATTCCGAGAACATCATCAAGAATAAATCGGGTCCTCAATTTTTGTAGCGTCCCTGATTTGATATCAGTCAACAAATCATTATGGCGATAGATTCCATTTAGGTATTCATGTTTTCCAAAGGCATCATCTGCGACTTCTACGATCTGTCGATTGAATGCGTCTAGCGAGACCCGTCCTGGAAAGTCTGCTTTAGGGTACACGAAAGTGCATGTTATTGAAATTACGCTCTAATTCAAAAAGTAACATACGAGTATATAAGACAAGGAACAATATCATATTATATATAGAATATAGCTTGGTGATTTAATGTCATAGAAGAAGAAGAAAAAATCGACCTTATTTGCATATAATTAGCATATTATAAAGAAATACATTAACATTTTTGCTTTTTGTAATTTCCAAAAAATATGCATGCTATTAGCACCAAATGTACAGGAAATGAAGTTCCCATCATCGTCAACAATTCTGTTTGAGAAAAAGTTCACATTTATCTTTAATTTGAAAAAACCCCCCCAAAATCTGTCTTAATTAATTAAACTTAATTAATGACCAAATTCGTTGAAATTATCAAGTAGTACCGTGTAATCCAAACCAGACTTGCAAGAAATCAAATTAAAGATAAAAATGTGTTTAAAACAATGGTCTGAGCAGATATTTAAATATCCCTTTAGTATTTAAAATATAGAGGATAAGTCTTCAAGACAGGGCTAGATTTATTTAATCACGTGTTTTTTCTTATCGAACAAATCATTGAAATATATAGAGGCAAAGAACATCATTTTCACAACCTAAATGTGTCATTCCAGAAGAAGATAGTTGACATAAACCTTTGAAAATAAATATGTTTGAACTAAAAACATATATCCACAAACCGTCTGGTAACTAAAAGCTGTTTAAAGTTTCGAGATACCAGATTTAAAATCATTTCTGTTCACAGACATACTTAACCCTCTCAATCCCAGGATGCGTCACTGAAGTTTAACCTGATCCGCAATCCCAGACTGGGTCCCAGCGTTGCTCTATATAGCCGCCATCTTTAAAAATGGCGGACCAAAAGAGAGACTGGCAAAAGAACACGGCTACCAAATTGTACTCGTGGAATTCCGCGCGCATTTAGCATATATTGATATGCAAACGAATAACGAGCATGCGCATTTGTACACAGCAACAACAGAAATACCACCCGATTGGTCCAATTCAAAGGCAGTGCGTCGAACGATCGACACCCGCGTCACGGGAGGCAAATCATGCGCCCTTTCGCGTCACGCGGTTACGCGGTGTACAACAACGGCGCATGAACTTCTACAGGCGCACTGTGGCTTAATGGTGCGTGAATAAGCTAATTCATCAGTGCACACTTTTGAAACTTTGTATTTTTTCCAGTCTTCACATTTGAAAACCCTCGCAGGTGCCGTGTGGTAAATTGGGAAGACATGAAGGATCGAGTCTAAATTGGGTCCCCCGCGTCCCTCTTTATGGCCATCATCTTTAAAAATGATGGACCAAAAAGGAGGACTGGGAAAAGAACACGGCAAAAAAGCGTATATTTAACATATATGAATATGCAAACCAATACCGAGCATGCGCATTTGTACACAGCAACAACAGAAATACCACCTGATTGGACCAAATCAAAGGCAGTGCGGCGAACGATCGTCACACCGCGCCACGGGAGGCAAATCGTGCGTCATATCGCGTCACGCGGTGTACAATGCCGCGTGAAACTACGGGGACATTGTGGCGTGATGGTGCGTGAATAACCTCATGCATATTCAGCAGTTTATCAGCACACACTTTTGGAACTGTATTTTTTCTAGTCTTCACATTTTGAGCGATTTGAGGGAAAACATAAAGGATCGAGTCAACCGAAATCCTACACAGCCACACATAATGCTGACTTAAACTGTTAAAAATCAATTCCTTATAGATTGCTTTGCTTATCCAGGAGAAAATATAATGACAACATTCGACCTGTTCTTGATATATTGACTCGCAACCTAGATTGCATTTAGTGTTTTGCTTCCTCAGGCTACAATTTCACACTGAAATGAGACCGCTCTGTAAACTTACCGAATCTCTTGTGTTTAATATAATCTTGTGTAAACCCCCAGTGTAGGAACACTTTCTGTGACACCGAATTAATCCCACTTTTAACAGATGGTCTAGACGATAACAAATTTAGTTTTAAATTCCTATTTCATGCGATAAAAATCTAGGTATTACCAGTATTTTGGGAGAGTAATGCCTCGCTAAATACAGTAATTTACATGTATTACCTGATATGTTGACCTGGTTGTTTGTAGCTCATATACATAAAACCCAGTAGAACCTTCTAGAAAATTTTAAGAAAACCTTTGAAAATTTGAAAGTTTTAAGAAAGTTGAAGAAATATCTGGAACAATTTTGGAACACTAGAACCCACTGGAGAATGTTGAAAATATGTTATGAATTTTATACTGGACTGATGACCTTGGAAGTGCGCGATATTTCGACTTATTACAAGAGTCTTCATCTAGCAACTGCGATGATGACCTGTTATGGAAACCGATGGCCACGTACGAGAACCGGTGAGGAATATAAGGAATATGTCGATCCCGATCATGGGGAAAGAAAGCTGAAATCCGGTCATCTTCTTGTTTCTCCACTCTATACCAGTTGGTTTCTTAGACTTGGGCTGATGTTGACTGATGCGGGTTTCATAGTGAATGTTTTGTTTCTCCTACATGTACATAGACCTCTGGATATCCAGGTGCATTTATTACCGATCACCAAGTTGAATTTCTTATCTCTTCCCTTTTATTTTAACACGTTAAAAACAGTTTAAAATGTTGTGCCTTTAATAGAGGGTTGGGCTTCAAGGCAGGACTTATTTGTTTTCGTATCAAACCCATTGTTGAAACAGAGAAAGAGGAATGGTTGACATAAATCTTTGAAAATTAAAATTGTTGAATTATAGAGAAATTCAAAATCCTGGTCTGGTAGCTGGAAACTTTAAATCTTTTCAGTTCACAAATTGAAATTGAATATAAACCGCAGCTTCAATCCTACTCAACCAGACTTTTAACATACCTCAATTATTGCCGAATTTAAAAGTTAATTATTTATTGATTGCTTTGAGAAGAAAACAACATTGGACTTGTTCTTGTTGGCAGATGTATTTACCCGTAACCTAGATTACATTTTGTGTCTTGCTTCCTCAGGCTACAATTTCAGACTGAAATGAGACCGCTCTGTAAACTTACGGAATTTGTTGCGTTCTATATAATCTTGTGTAAACCCCTCAGTGTAGGAATACTTCCTGTGACGCAAAATCTCGTATAATGAATGTATATATCACCATGTTTCGCATTTTGATACATAGGCCTACTATTATGAAGTGTATAAATGCATTTGCATTACTTAGTATTTTTGTACTTTTTGCATTTGTAAATATCCTTCTGTTGTTGCAAGTTTAGAAAATGATCTGATGCGTAGACCTGGTTGTTTGTAGAACATTTAAAAATCAATAGAATGCTCGAGAACATGAGCAGACAGACGGGCAAATAAATATCAATATCAACAGAGATATGCCCAAACAATAATATAGTTTTAAACCCATGGTATTTGTAGTTAAGATCTGAACCAGGGGATAGTTAAACAAACTGAGCAATGGATGAAAATACCCTTTATTATCATTATCGAGGTCGTCCATACATATTCTAATAACATAATAAAAATTGATGTAAGGAATGAAACATATCTTTTCAACAAGTAGCTGGTATAATAGTTTCAGGTGAAATATCATAAATTTAGCGAAGAATTTCTAGGAAACGGATAAAAGTATGCGCTTCGCTTTGATGATACTACTCCGCAGCGTTGTACTTAGCACATATATTGGCACTAACATATTAGATAAGATATCGCCGTATGGATATCACGTACTTATTAGAATCACTGATACTCTTCTTATGGATATGTTGCGGACTGTGCACAATGAAAGCGGTGTCTACATGGAGGCATTGATGTAAAGAAAATGCTCGCTTGCGCATAATTTTGAACCGCATACACAGATATAAAGGGAAAATGTCAAGCTTTTACTCTGCAAATGAAGAAATGTGTGTTCCAAAGGGTATATTGTAGAATAACCGAGTTAAAAATGACTAATGGGTAATTTTATGTTCATATGTGGACCTAGATTTATTTCCTAAAGCGTAGATAAACTAAGCCAGTTCACAATGCTTGTCCGCGGATGGGGAACTATAAAATGAAAGTAGTTCACATTATGAAAGTTGATCTTTCTAAAAGGTCTGAGATCTTGAAGTAATGACACTTCACCCACGTTTCTCTCTTATCAATGCTTACACAACTGTATACGTAATGGAACGAAACACATATCGAGGTTTAAGCGCTAGCAGGAGCGACGAGTAATAGCTGCTCGTGGAAGTTTAGCACGGATTCAGTGTACAGAACCAGAGATAATTATATGACACCCGGAAACGATTGCAGATAATGCCTTTTCATATCCCAAAATAATAGAAAAATAGCCATATTTATAAAATCTGTTCTGAGTTACATTTTCGTTTTACGTCATTTGTTCAACTGCCTATCGGTTACCACCAATGTCGAGTAATAGCGATACCACGCCAGCAGGTGAGGGGTAAAAAAAGAATTGAGAGCACCAACTCGAAACAAGGTACAAGGCTAAATACAGTCCGGGAAATATACGCTGGTGGGAAGATATGCCTACCCGTGTGAAGGCTGGTAGGCTGGCTTTCATTAAGTGTCGATATATGAACTCCATAAGCGCTATAACCTTCCGTATTTATTTGAAGACTGCCCATGTGCCATATTAGGTGCAGACTTTTCTCTCCCACATATTATTTTCTTTTTTGTTGTTGAAATATGTGAAACTATATATTCACACTTGTCAGCAGCCGGGAGAAAACCATTTCTTCATTTATCTCCTTAGGTAACTCAATCCGAAGTCACATACGTTCATAGGAATATCCTTGACTTGTAGTAACATTTGAGACTGTGAGATTTAACGTTAAGTCCGCAGAATATACCACCCGGCATGGTAATGATGTAATGAAGTATCCATTGCGGGGCATACCTTTTGTGGAGTATGCTCAATCCTTGACAGTCGGTACTTATAAGTGAAATTCAACCAACATTGTACGTACATATACGTCATGCGTCTCCCACTATTGGTATTGTTGTTAAGGCGGGGTTTAGTCAGATTTGGCCTATGTTATAACACTAACACAATTTTACACAACTTTCCCACATATCAGCCGAATACTACATTTGTGCCAATAATTCAATTTTGACCAAAAGGTGAATTTGCACTAAAAGCTCTTTGTTCATTCAATCAATATTCTCACTCTGTTAGTATTAATGAAATTCTCCATATGCCATTCTTATTACGGTTCGGAGAAACGGCGATTGCACACTTCTAGAAATCACAAGTGAACTGATAAATAATAACACATTTGTTTAGTATATCAATATGTCCCTTTAACAAGTATAACATTGAACGAGACCATTTTTGCCAGGCATATATAAAGCAATCAATATCCCTCGTCCTCCTGAAAGGGAGGGGGGGGGGGAGGGGTTACAACCTCCTAAGAATTTTCGCCGATTGCGCTAAAGCGCAAAGGACAGTGACCTAGGGCGTCTAGGTGATCTATTTTACTCCCTTGCGCTCATTTTGAAGAAAATAATTTGAGGGTATCACTTACCCGGATGTAGGATAAGCCGTCAAAGTCAGATGGCTGCCACCTTACAATTTTAAAATTCGCCATTTTAATTGTATGGTCCTGAATCTTATAGTATAATGTAAGAAACATTATTTCCCCTTTCAATGTTGGCCTATATTTCACTGTAATGTAGACATGTAGACAGACGAATACAATGGGATTTTGTGGTCGGCCATATTTAGTAACGTCATTGTGACGTCTCTTGCGTACCACAATAAGCATACTCTGCAATTCGGTTTGGATTTTCTTAAGTTAACAGGGTTACAAAACGTCTCAGGAGGACGAGGGATATGGAGTTAAGTTTTATGCCGACCTGCTGGAATTTAGGATTTCAGCTGCGAGCATTGATCTGCTTTAACTGCTGCGTAATGCGAATTCTATGAAATGAATAACTAGCAGGATTGAAAGTTCAACTTGTTATCTTACCAGTTATATAGGTCAACCACGGTAACAAATTGTTATCAAAGAAGTATTGATTTATCAAAGAATAATTGAAGTAGCTTAACCCTAACTCTACCCCCCACTTTTTCAGAATTTTTTTTTCAACGTGGAAAATCGACCAAAATATCCCCCCGATCCCCCCGGGATTTGATCCAGGGACCTCCAGCACGTGGAGCTTACGATTCCCCACTACACCATGACTGTCAACGGTAGTCTGCGCAGTGTATTGCGCAAACTATATGGATTGGGTCCATTTTTTAATCGAAAAACTTCCCCGCCGGGTGGTACCAACGTGCCCAGTCGTGGTATATTGTGGTATATGATAGGGTTAGGGTTAACGTATATAATGGCAATACAAATGTCTGTTTTGCGCTTGAGACCTCACTCTGATGTTGAAATTATGATGAAATTTGATCCATCGGCATTTGAGCTAAACTTCAAACAATCTTCAATGATAAAGGGATCTTCTTATCTTAACCGTAACTACCCAGGCGTGTGTTGGAGAAAAAACGTGTCAAATTAGGGGCAAAGTCCGACCGTGCCAGCTCCGGGAATCGAACCCAGGTTGCCTGCGCGGCGGTCCAGCCTCTATAGATGAGGTGACCGTTGTTTACATTTAGGACGCCCTCTGTTGATTTGAGACAAAACACACCGGGCAAGAGTTCCTATAGTTTACATAGGCCAGATCAGGTTTTCTAACTAGATTGTGGTGTCACAGCAAATTGTTATCAAAACTGTCTTTAAACTTGCTTAGGAATGCTATAAGCTATCGCATTTCACACAAAAAATTATCTAACTGAACCACGAAGATAGCTTGAAACTTCTTAGCACCTTCCACGCGACGATATTCCGAAATTTCAAAACATATTTCATCAATGTCAAAATTGTTGAATTTCATTACCATATTTGGAATAATCATGTGAAAAGCATTGCAATAAGTACAAACATACCTATTATTGATTCAGTAATCCTTTGGATAGACTTTGAAAGTTAGGAAAGGTTTCTGAAATATCTATTTTCTATATGGTACAACCAACAGCCGCGTGTTCAGATCGTCCTACTCATGTTTTATGGAGATGAGGAAGGCTAAGGTTAACCAAGAAGTTTTTCTCGAAAATGTTTACACTGAAAATTTGACAGGTCTGATATTTAATTGATATCGCTTAGCTATAAGTAGTTCTTCAATACGAAAACACTCAGTTGGTTAACAACAGCTGTCAATTGAAATGTCATATGATTCTCACTGGAAACAAACACAGCGTTACTTCATTGAATACATTAGTTACCCCGTAGTGTTATTCTTTCACTTAAGGGGGGGGGGGGGGGGGGGGTCTAGGTTGGTCAGATATTAAAATTCAGTGCTTCGCAAAAAAGTGAGATATTAGCACAGTAGAAAACTGCTAAGTCTCTGCTTTAAAATGCTTTTTGTTTGAGGTAAATTGGATTTTCGGTTCTGAAGTTATGGTCAATTAAGTTTCGGGTGTCTCAAAAAATCGGTGGTGTTTTGTATACTTTTGTATGTAAAAACGCTCACCCTGCGTTTTTTAGCATTTTCAGTTTTAATTGTTTTTTGATCAAATGATTGTAACATTTGATTGAATTTATTTATTAAAATATTGAAATAAATAATTGCACATCATAAATCATCAAAATTTCAAGGTCAACGTAATCTCTTATGTATTTCTTTATTTTTCTCACCCGGCTATTTTTAAGCAATTTATCTTTAAAAATCAATAAAAATGCTAATATAATTGCGATTTTGTCCCAAAATGGCTCAAAATGTGTCTAAATTCATGCTCTTCCATAATTGAACATTTATTCTTATCCCAAATGTCAACTTATTTTTTCTCGCCAATTTTAATATTTTTTAATACGTTTTGCACGATATCTCAAAACTATAAAACACGCAAACTTGCAATATGGGAGCAAACGTAACTCAAAAACGAAAGCTCATATAACCATGGGATTTGGACCAGATGTTAAGCACACACGGGGCTATGAAACCATGGATCCCGATTTTTAATATCTGTTTTCAAATTTGAATTACGATGCAAAATTACCTGATTGGTCGGTTTACGGTTGCCATGGCAACCATATAAAAATCCGGATCCATGGTTTCATGCGCACTCAACCGATACATCATCTACCCAAGTATGGTGTATATGCAACATTTTGTTTTCTAGTTACGTTTGCTCCCGTGTTTAGCCAATAAGAGGCCTTGCATGGTAACCATGGCAACCAGATCAAAATAACACACATTTTCTAAAACGTCTTGACCTAAGCTTTAATTTGATATATAACACTAAGCGGTAAGTCCACGATAACATTGAGAAAATGTGTTTCCAAATTTGGGTCAAATCAACCTAGACCCCCCCCCCCCCCTTAAACGTGACCAAAGCACGCATATTCATTGGAAAAAGGTTTTATTTATATTAGCTCAGTTACCAATCGCAATTGTTATTTCGAAGGTTATTCACGTGTGTTAGTGAAACCAGTGGTGATAAAATATCACAATATTTTGCATTTAAACTTGCCTGTGGATAAGCAAACTAGGAAAACGTCAGCTTTTCAAGATATTGATATCAATTAACCTTCTTTTTCGTATCGGATTAATCAAATAGCCTCGAATGCCATAGCAAGTCTGTACTGGTAACTAGTGTATAACGAGACATATATTCCAAAATTCATTCATACCCTACACTCTTTTAAGCTGCGAGACGTCAATATTTGATTTGATAACAAATGCCTTAACCGAATGTAATGAAAGTTGGAAAGGATATATGTGTGATGTGAGATAAAATCCTGGATTTTCAATTATTCAATATGTGTCACGCTTTAGAAGAATACGATCTGGCTAATACGGATACGTACTGGGGATGTGCGTAACACATCTGTAGAACTATTGCAAAGATTTGATGGGCGATAATGGGGCAAATAAGATTTTACAAGATGTCACACTAGTGCAGCCTAGGGATCGAAAGCAAAAGTGGTTGACCTATATACTGGTAAGATACCCAGATAAAGAAATAATGAGGTTGTTGAGCTTTCACACCGATATAATCCCGGTAGTTATTCATTAGATTTCGGATTACGCGGTGGTTAAAGCAGATCATCGCCCGCGGGTGAAATCCGATATCCCCAGACTGTTTATAACACATTCCAGGTTGACACCCACCTTAACACCATATTAATTGCTTTACGTGCCTGGGGAAATGTCTACATTCATCATTATCCTTGTTAACAGGACAGATGGCTATACTGACAACATTGGTTACATTAGGGCACTGGCTGTAAATTTTGATCATTAAAAATGAGACCCCTCTGTAAACTATATAGTAACATGTCCGTGTTCTAATATATCTTTTTTAAACTCTTCATTAAACGGAGACATACTTCTAAAATCTCTGTGGTGAGAAATAAGAGAAAACATTTCAAGTCGGTTTCTGTCCAGCACCAACATACCAATGCAATCATCATGATCTTCCAATTAAGAAGAATACTTACTTGGTTTTAGAGAATGATATCATTGGGGGGGGGGGGGGGGGGGGGGGGGGGGGGGGCTTTTCTCCCTGTCCAATTTCGTTATCGTCTGTCCTTTAAAAAACCCACTCAATTTCCACTCCACAGCCAGAGTTGAAGCACATATAGGGTTACATCCAAGTTAATTCCGCATTGATTGTATTGTTTGCCAAAAAAGAAAATATCCATTGCTATACCGTTTCGATTGGAAGCCTATCTGTTTTATTTCCTCCCGCTACTATACTAATTGTAAACCAACCTAACTTACCGCGTTCTACATATTTTTTTTTTATGTTTCAAACCTCTCAGCGCCCACTTGTAAAAAATCAGGAGCCGGAGCTATAGAATATTGTCGTACAAAGAATATTTGTTGGGCAAACCTATGGTATTTCATTGATTGATTTCTAAAAATAGGTCTAATATTTCTTAAATGTCTTATACCAAATTTGAATCACATTGAACGCATACTAATCGGTCATAGTTATTGATATGCAAGAGCCTTTATTGGTGGCCTGCACACTCTGCTACCGCTTGGACGACTGCTGTAATGTAGAAAGACCTATGACTGCGTGTGACGTCACTACCTAGACCTTATGCTGTGTGTGCTCTGTGGAGAACGGACCTTTTAAAACCATTTGTAGGGTCGCTTGCTTTTGCCTCGCCTGTCAAAAGGAGTACTTTGCCTACTAACCTACTAACGGTCCTTTATAATAAAATTGACCTCTCTTTCTCAGCCTTACATTTTGCCAACGTGTATTACACTTTAAATATTGCTAAACCTGTAAAGTTAGGTCTCTGCGCTCTAGAAACAAATTGAAATTGTAAGTAACATACCGATGTCAATTGTCATCTAAGGGAGCGCAGGAAATGGAATCCATACACTCTCACAAACAATAGAGGGATGTCATGCTTGATCAGTAACCCGGCCTCAATAATCTGTTGCAGTTGGACAGTATTCATCGGAGTTAAAGGAGGAGACGAAATCTTAGGCAATATGGTTCTCGGCTTATACACTCATTGTTTGGATCCTGGGTCACATAGTACTTTTAATGTACTCAGAATGGACTACAAATTTATATCGGGTTGATTTAGTGTGCTCGAAAAGAATCAACCGGAACCGAGGTCAAACCCGGTTGTACCCGCGGTCACGGCTGTATTACGACTCGTATATGTTTTATAGCATTGTATATGCCTTACACTCCTGGAGGCGCGTTTGTCTCGTTGTAAAGCTCAACTATCTTTATCCGTTTATCTTGTTCAAATTCAGTATCGGATTCATATCCATATCTGCGTATTTGTTGTTTCATAAAATATAAAGCACACAAACTACTTTGATATAAATTATACTTTTAAAAGAGCATAATTTATTTAAAGGAGCATACAGTGACAGGTAATGTGATCAGCTTGCGATACATAAACAGGAAGTAATATTTTCGTTCGGAAAATTGGTTTAATTACAAACGAGGTCTTAAGGGCAAATGGTACAAATGTATCTTAAATATGCTTTCCTTGTTTCTTTTGAAGAATGAACGTGTTGTCAGGTGTCAGTTTTGTTTCTGTGGTTGTGTGATAAAATACGTCTGAAATGTATCTCACCGGATAGAGTCGAAGGCTTGTGAGTAAATGAGCTCTATTCCAAACAAAGAGTTCTTGTTGTCATGCATTCATGATGAGTTTTTGACATACTATATAGAGAGATCACTGGTCTTGTACCAAGCCATCTTGGTACAATCGCAATAATAATGATAAAAAAACAAACAAACAGGATTTCTTATAGCGCATAACATCAGAACTAGTCACTAGGCGCTTTACAATGGTAGTAAAAGTGGTATAAAATGATAAAAAGCATTGTACAATATACATAGCAATATACATATAAAAACAAAACAAAATATAAACTGTGGAAAGCCAGTGCAATAACATTAACATTAAATAGCATATCACATTTATAAAATATCATTGCTAAAAAGATGTATCTTCAGGCGACTCTTGAACATTTTGACAGCGGCTGTAGTCTTGATATTTAACGTAAGTTTGTTCCAAACAAAAGGTGCTGCGAATGCAAAAACGAGATGACAAGATTGTGTTAGTGTTCCTGGGAGGAATGAGCAAGGCACGAGATGTAGATCTTAGCGATCTAGATGGTGAATGGCGTAGTAAGAGTGCTGTGATGTAAATTGACCCCTGATCGTTGAGAACTTTGTATGTTAGAAGCGCGATCTTTAAAATAACCTTGTCATTAATCCTAAGCCAGTGCAGATTGCGGAGAACAGGTGTGATATGCTGGTGGTCATAACGATTCATTTTCGTTGCGAGTCTTGCAGCAGCGTTTTGGATAAGCTGCAGCCTCCCAAGGTCGCGAGAGCAAGCTATTGCAACAGTCAAAACCAGACGTCACAAATGCATGAACAAGACGATCGGTTGATTGCGTATCAAGAAAGTGACGTATTTGACCAATCTAGTACAGTGCAAAAGATGCAAGCCGAGCGACATTACTGATGTGATGTGTCAAAACCACGGTAACAAATTGTTATCAAAGAAGTATTGATTTATCAAAGATTAATTGAAGTAGCTTAGCGTATATAATAGCAATACAAATGTATATTTTGCGCTTGAGATCTCACTCTGATGTTGAAATCATGATGAAATTTGATCTGAGCTAAACTTCTATCTAACAATCTTCAATGATAAAGGGATCTTCTTATCTTAACCGTAACTACCCAGGCGTGTGTTGGAGAAAAAACGGGTCAAATTAGGAGCAAAGTCCGACCGTGCCAGCTCCGGTAATCGAACCCAGGTTGCCTGCGCGGCGGTCCAGCCTCTATATCTAACTGAACCACGAAGTCAGCTTGAAACTTCATAGCACTTTCCACGCGACGATATTCCGAAATGTCACAACATATTTCAGCAATGTCAAAATTGTTGAATTTTATTACCATATTTGGAATAATCATGTGAAAAGTATTGCAATAAGTACAAACATACCTATTATTGATTCAGTAATCCTTTGGATAGACTTTGAAAGTTAGGAAAGGTTTCTGAAACATCTATTTTGTATATGGTACAACCAACAGCCGCGTGTTCAGATCGTCCTACTCATGATATGGAGATGAGGAAGGCTAAGGTTAACCAAGAATTAATTAATGTTTTTCTCGAAAAAGTTTACACTGACAATTTGACAGGTCTGATATTTGATTGACATCGCTTAGCTATAAGTAGTTCTTCAAAAAACACTCAGTTGGTTAACAACAGCTGTCAATTGAAATGTCAGTTTAGCCTATGATTCTCACTGGAAACAAACACAGCGTTACTTCATTGAATACATTAGTTACCCCCGTAGTATTATCTTTCACTTAAACGTGACCAAAGCACGCATATTCATTGGAAAAATGTTTTATTTATATTAGATCAGTTACCAATCGAAATTGTTATTGATGTATCGAATATCTTTATAAAAATCAATGACACTTTTATTAAGGTTATTCACGTGTGTTAGTGAAACCAGGGGTGATACAAATCATAATATTTTGCAGTTAAACTTGCCTGTGGATTGCATAAGCAAACTAGGAAAACGTCAGCTTTTCAAGATATTGATATCAATTAACCTTCTTTTTCGTATCGGATGAATCAAATAATCCAATGCCATAGCAAGTCTGCACTGGTAACCCCCATTTATTCTTTTTTCACTTGGTCACCATCAACAATGCTTTGTGCAGAACCACAAAATATAACTAGATATGTCTCCGGTCTAAGACCAGGGTACCTTGATTTTTGTCTTGTTCCTGACCGTTTGACCCCAAGGTCATGATTTAATTGAAAACCGAACTATTATATATGCGTACGGTCATAAGGAATATGTTGACCAATTTCGTTTTAAGTGAAAATCACGTTTTGACCCCTTATGGCGCCTGTGTGACCTTTGACCCTAAACTGTGAAGACCCTATATGTAAGTCAGGTAGGGGGTCCTACTGACTAAATCTGGTGATTATAGCATGTAAACTGTAGGAGGAGAAGCATTTTTAGTAATGAAAGTGAAAATTAACATTTTGACCCCTAGTGACCCCTTCTTGACCTTTGACCTGGTCAATATGATTGACTTATTTTCTTGGCTTATCAAACCAAACAAGATGCAATAAACCGGGTCCCAATCGGATTATGTCTTAACTTTTCCCCTGTAAAGTTCAATGACCCGTATTGACCCCTTCTTGACCTTTGACCTGGTCAATATGATTGATTTATTTTCTTGGCTCATCAATCCAAACAAGATGCAACAAATTCGGTCCCAATCGGAGCATATCTCACGTTTTACCACTGTATAGGTCAATGACCTCTAGTGACCCCGCATGACACGTCAATTTTAATCGCTGAGATCGCTGTATGTGCATGGTCCTAAGGAATCTTTTGACCAATTCTGACATTCATAAGCCATTTCCTCTGAGACAAGAAGCATTTTAAGTGAAATGGTAAGAAAATCAACATTTTGACCCCTAGTGACCCCAAAAATTTGTTGATTGTAAAAACCAAACTATTATATATGCGTACGGTCATAAGTAATATGTTGACCGATTTTGACGATCCTAGGTCATTTCACTAAATTGGAAATGCGTTTTAAGTGAAAATCACGTTTTGACCCCTAGTGACCCCCCTGTGACCTTTGACCCCAAACTGTGAGGTCCTGTAATGAAGGTCTGGTAGGGGGTCCTACTGAATAAGTCTGGTGATTGTAGCATGTAAACTTTTAAAATGTGTCTGTAAAAACAGAATGTGGCCAAATGGAGCGCTTTCGTTCTTTTGGAATGATTCTTTCTTAAACTGCCAGTTGATTAATTACTTTAATATTAAATGCGATTTATTAAATGTTGCCAGTACCTCGGTTAGGCCGCGATATTGGGCTACTTCTGACTTATTTACGGCTTTTCTCAAGAATATCATGTACATTTTCAGATGAATAACTCTAGTGAGCACATTTAACATGACAGTTTTAAGAGTCATCTCAGGTAAATATCGAGTACAGGTGGCAAAGCTCGCCGATTTTATTTATTTTTTCCTGGCCAGGTTGAAGTACTTTGGTAGCATATTAGAAAAACGAGATTAGTTTGTTACTCTTTTACTCGTTGCCATGGCAACAGCCCAATTTAGATTTTAGCCATTTTTGGTCAATATCAGTTAAAAATAGTTGAAATTTACCGCACATTCGTTATCTTATTGCAGCAATATGCAAGAATTTTTTTCAAAAGTAGCTATTACTTGATAAAGATATATCTTTATACTTTAGACACAAATAATAATAAAAAAAATAAAAACTGTTTTGATGTATTTTCTGACCTGGCAACACTGCTAGTTTTGACATATTAAGAAAATTGATATTTTTGCCTATCTTTGCATCTCGTAAAAACTACTTGCCAGAGCACTCAGGATATTGTCCTCATAGGAGGAGGGAGAGATGACTTTACCCTACTCATATCTGATGAAAACAGCTTGGGGTATTATATACTTTAACGGCAGTGTTGCCAGATAATGACACATTTTGGAAAAATTACAATATTTCGTTTGTTACAAATAATGACATTCATTTTGATACTGAAGCCATTTTATTACGACAAATTGGATTTAGTATATACCAGATGTTCCAGGGACTTCCATAGATACCCGTTAAGTAAAGCAGGTGGTAATATAGGGACTATACTTCTACTCTTGTTGCCAGAAAGTTCACAGTTCGGCAACATTGCTATATTCAGATAATTTGATTTCGTATATGTCGGGTGTGTACAGGGGGGGGTGCACGTGCACCCCAGTACTAAAACCAAACCAACTTTTTAGGTGTCTTTTAGGGTCCTTAAACACATTTTAGATGTTAAAAGTGAGAAAAAAATGGGATACTCTCCAGATATCCAAGATGGCGTCCAAAATGGCCGCCAAAACAGGTCAAATCTCATAAAATGACATATAGCAATCAAATTGTATGGTGAAAGTATAGTTGTAATAGTGGGGTGTATGTATTAAACCACTAGACACTCATATCTAGAAGTTTTGCTTTATTAACACACCTAAATCTAAGATGGCTGCCAAAATGGCCGCCAAAAATGGTAAAATTCCATATATTGGCATATATAAACCAACATGTATGATCAGAGTAAAGTTTTAACAATGGGATGTATGTGTTAGACCACTAGAAACTCATACTTAGTATTTTTACTTTGTTCACATATTTTAAAATCAAAATGGCCGCCAAATTAATGGCCGAAATTGGTCAAAAGTGGTCAAAATTCCATAAAATAGGGTAATATCAACCGAAATGTATGATGAAAATATAATGTTAACGATGGGATGTATGTGTCAGACCACTAGTAGCTCATTTCCAGTATTTTTGTTTTGTTAACACAGTTCAAAATCCAAAATGGCCCCCAAAATGGGTCCCAAACTGACTGAACAAATTGTTGGAATTCCATAAAATGGGATAATATCGACCAAAATATATGATGAAATTATAGTTTTAACATTGGGGGTATGCAATAAACAACTTGTAACTCATATCCAGTATATTTGCATTGTAATAGCATACTTTAAAACCAAGATGGCCACCAAAATTGCCGCTGTAAATGTAAAAATAGTCTACATGAGTGTATGGTAATCCAAAATAGATCTTGTAAGAGTGTATATTACATCAAATTCACCAAACAGAATGTTCTAAACTATTACGCTATTACTTTTAGAAATAAGGCCCCCCTCTGTGACAATTTTGATTCAGTAGCACTTTCCAAAATGGCTGCCAGAATTGTACATTTACCAATACCCTAACTTTAATGTGATAGCATTCACATAATATGGTCATTTACAATACAAAACAAATGTGTTAGGTCATTTAACATCAACTTATCCATTCTGGCAGCCAGTTTGGAAAGTGATACTGAATCAAATTGTCACAGAGGTGGGCCTTATTTCTAAAAGCAATAGCTTAGCAGTTTAGAACATATTATTTGGTGAATTTGATGAGAGCGTGTGTGGTCTAGCGGATATATCGCAGGTCTCACGATACAAAGGTTGCGAGTTCCAGCCCCGCTACGGCCAACATGTTTGTATCTTTAGGCAAGGTACTTAGTCTCAATTGCATCGTGGTTCAGAAGTCACGTATAAATGGTGGTCTCATGCATCTGAAGAGCAAAATCCGAGCACGTTAAAGGTCACAGACTCCTTCGCAAAGAGTAGGGGATCATCCCGTTCTGTGTACATACAAATTCATGTCCCTAGGTTTCAGGGGCACTGTACCGTTAATGTCCGAGGTAGGGCGCTGTGTACAGTATAACAGTATACATGTATGTATACACTCTGACAATATCTATTTTGAATTATCATACACTCATGTAGACTATTTTTACATTGACAGCGGCAATTTTAGTGGCCATCTTGGTTTTAAAGTATGCTATTGCAATGCAAATATACTGGATATGAGTTACTAGTTGTCTATTACATACCCCCAATGTTCAAACTATACTTGCATCATATATTTTGGTTGATATCATCACATTTTATGGAATTCAAACAATTTGTTCAGTAATTCTGGGACCCATTATGGGGGCCATTTTGGATTTTAAAGTATGTTAACAAAGCAAATATAGTAGATATGAGTTACTAGTGGTCTAATACATACATCCCATCCATAAAACTATATTTTCATCATACATTTAGGTTGATATTATCCCATTTAATGGAATTTGACAATTTTTGCAGCAACCTCGGGAACCATTTTGGGGGCCATTTTGGCATCCATTTTGGATTTTGAACTATGTTAAAAAAACAAAAATACTGGGTATGAGTTATTAGTGGTCTAATACATACATCCCACCATTTAAAAAACTAAATTTTCATCGTAAATTTAGGTTGATATTATCCCATTTTATGGAATTTGACAAATTTTCAGCCACTTCGGGAACCATTTTGGGGGCCATTTTGGATTTTGAACTGTGTTAACAAAACAAAAATACTGGAAATGAGCTACTAGTGGTCTGACACATACATCCCATCCATCGTTAACATTATATTTTCATCATACATTTCGGTTGATATTAGCCTATTTTATGGAATTTTGACCACTTTTGACCAATTTCGGCCATTAATTTGGCGGCCATTTTGATTTTAAAATATGTGAACAAAGTAAAAATACTAAGTAGGCCTATGAGTTTCTAGTGGTCTAACACATACATCCCATTGTTAAAACTTTACTCTGATCATACATGTTGGTTTATATATGCCAATATATGGAATTTTACCATTTTTGGCGGCCATTTTGGCAGCCATCTTGGATTTAGGTGTGTTAATAAAGCAAAACTTCTAGATATGAGTGTCTAGTGGTTTAATACATACATCCCACTATTACAACTATACTTTCACCATACAATTTGATTGCTATATGTCATTTTATGAGATTTGACCTGTTTTGGCGGCCATTTTGGACGCCATCTTGGATATCTGGAGAGCATCCCATTTGTTTTCACTGTTAACATCTAAAATGTGTTTAAGGACCCTAAAAGACACCTAAAAAGTTGGTTTGGTTTTAGTACTGGGGGTGCACGTGCACCCCCCTGTACATACCCGACTAATATACGAAATCAAATTATCTGAATATAGCAATGTTGCCGAACTGTGAACTTTCTGGCAACAAGAGTAGAAGTATAGGCCCTATATTACCACCTGTTTTACTTAACGGGTATCTATGGAAGTCCCTGGAACATCTGGTATATACTAAATCCAATTTGTCGTAATAAAATGGCTTCAGTATCAAAATGAATGTCATTATTTGTAACAAACGAAATATTGTAATTTTCCAAAATGTGTCATTATCTGGCAACACTGCCGTTAAAGTATATAATACCCCAAGCTGTTTTCATCAGATATGAGTAGGGTAAAGTCAGCTCTCCCTCCTCCTATGAGGACAATATCCTGAGTGCCCTGGCAAGTAGTTTTTACGAGATGCAAAGATAGGCTAAAATATCAATTTTCTTAATATGTCAAAACTAGCATTGTTGCCAGGTCAGAAAATACATCTAAAACATTTTTTTAATTTTTTTAAAATTATTTGTGTCTAAAGTATAAAGATATATCTTTATCAAGTAATAGCTACTTTTGAAAAAAAATCTTGCATATTGCTGCAATAAGATAACGAATGTGCGGTAAATTTCGACTATTTTTAACTGATATTGACCAAAAAATGGCTAAAATCTAAATTGGGCTGTTGCCATGGCAACGAGTAAAAGAGTAACAAACTAATCTCGTTTTTCTGATATGCTACCAAAGTACTTCAACCTGGCCAGGAAAAAAAAATAAAAAAAATCGGCGAGCTTTGCCACCTGTACTCGATATTTACCTGAGATGACTCTTAAGGGCTTTAAACCCTATATGTACATTGATGTAAGGAATCTTTTGACCAATTCTGACAGTAATCAAACATTTCCTGATATAGCAGAAGCATTTTGAATGAAAGTAGTGACAATTTACATTTTGACCCCTAGTGACCCCAAATATTTTTTGATTTTAAAAACCGAACTATTATATGCGTACGGTCATAAGGAATATATTGACCAATTTTTACGATCCTAGGTCATTTCACTAAATTGAAACGGCGTTTAAAGTGAAAATCACGTTTTGACCCCTTATGACCCCTGTGTGACCTTTGACCCCAAACTGTGAAGACCCTATATGAAGGTCAGGTAGGGGGTCCTACTGACCAAATCTGGCAGTCAATAGTTAGGTCACCTAAGCCCTATATGAAAGCTATGAAAATTGTTAAACGGGGTCAGTCGTCATAAACATGCACAAACACAATAGTCAAACAACCTTGCTATTGTCAACGCTCCCTACACAGACTGCAGTGCAAATCTGTACGATTTTCTCCATGTAATGTCTATGGCGGATTTCATTCCGTGGTATAAGCTATGAAGTTTCCGTGGTCTTCGCTATCTCCAAGCAGATAGAACAATACATACATGGACTTTTTTGTAGACGAGGGTTCATTTCATTATTTGGTGAGGTTTAGAATGAGTTAGGATTCCTGTAATTTCGAAGACCACAGATTTTCAAAACATGAATTTTTCACTATTTTACGACATAAATTTGGTCACAAAATGTGTTTAATACTATACATTTTACCGTTCTGCAGATGTTATTGACCCTCCTCTAAAATTCTACATGATTTTTAACACGTTTCTCAGTTTTTGAGATGCCGAAATAGGCCATTTTCCGACGCTATTTCTAGCAAATATTGCAGTCACTTAGACCCCATTGTTCTCTTGCGTACAACAAAATCTGACATGCAGCGTGACCTCCCTGCTGGCTGCTGGTGATTGTAGCATGCAAACTGTAGGAGAAGAAGCATTTTGTAGAAATATTGCCAGAAGAAGCAGCAGCAGCAGATGAAAGAAACGGCAGAGATAGAGTACCTGGATTTTTGAAAAAATCAAGGTAATTAAGGTGAACATGCTTAGACGATACGATTACATTGAAGCTTAAAACCGTGACTAACTAAACTCGTGTCTAAATTGTTCGCGAGTTTGTCTTTAAAATGACGTGTTTATCAAAACCCGCTTTTAAACTACATGTATGCGAATCTCGTCCCTCAATTTACTGTGGCCCAAATAGGTTACAATAGATATCGATCGAATTCCTCAAATGCAAGTGTATTTATGAGACTATCAAACACAGTTATTATAAATATGTGGTAAACATAGAGTAAAACGGCTGATTGGAGATATTGGGCAAATCAAATTTTCAAAAAGAAGTTGCAGTATTCCTGCCTAGGAGTTACAGTAACATTTGACATCACAACTATTAAAATGGTAACACTAGTGTATAACAAGGCATATATTCCAAAATTCATTCATACCCTACACTCTTTTAAGCTGCGAGACGTCAATATTTGATTTGATAACAAATGCCTTAACCGAATGTAATGAAAGTTGGACAGGATATTTTATGTGTGATGTGAGATAAAATCCTGGAATTTCAGTTATTCAATATGTGTCGCGCTTTAGAAGAATACGATCTTGATAATACGGATACGTACTGGGGATTTGCGTAACACATCTGTAGAATTAACTATTGCAAAGATTTGATGGCGATAATGGGGCAAATAAGATTTTAAAAGATGTCACACTAGTGCAGCCTAGGGATCGAAAGCAAAAGTGGTTGACCTATATACTGGTAAGATACCCAGATAAAGAAATAATGAGGTTGTTGAGTTTTCACACCGATATAATCTCGGTAGTTATTCATTAGATTTCCGATTACGCGGTGGTTAAAGCAGATCATCGCCCGCGGGTGAATTCCGATATCCCCAGACTGCTTATAACACATTCCACGTTGACACCCACCTTAACACCATATTAATTGCTTTACGTGCCTGGGGAAATGTCTACATTCATCATTATCCTTGTTAACAGGACAGATGGCTATACTGACAACATTGGTTACATTAGGTCACTGGCTGTAAATGTTGATTAAAAATGAGACCCCTCTGGATACTAACTAGTAACATGTCCGTGTTCTAATATATCTTTTTTAAACTCTTCATTCAACGGAGACATACTTCTAAAATATCAACTTACTCTGTGGTGAGAAATAAGAGAAAACATTTCAAGTCGGTTTCTATCCAGCACCAGCATACCAATGGAATCATCATGATCTTCCAATTAAGAATAAGAAGAATACTTTGGTTTTAGAGAATGATGTCATTGGGGGGGGGGGGGGGGGGGGGGGGGGGGGGGGGGGGGGGGGGGGGGGTTAAAAAGTGGGGTGACGGGGATGAGACGTAACCTGAAATCTAATATCTAGAATTCCTGGAATGATAATTAGTATAGTAGCTTTTATATCTTACTACGTGGTGATAAGAGGATGCATGGGATTACATGCTATCTTATGGAGGGGACTATTGGGGGTTATTTTATAGATATTATTGTGGGTTTTGAAATATAGGGAGTGCTCTTAATTATATATTATAAAAGAGCATGTATAGTAGGGATAGGTGGGTTTATATTGTTTTTACAAGTTAAAGAAACATTTTATTTTCAAAATGTTGGGAAACATATGGTAGGAGCATAAGGGAAGAGTGCTGTAGAGTATTTAAATATATGGGGAAGAAAATATAAAAATTATATTTTTTGTTTTTGAAGTTTGGTGGCTCTGAAAAGAGCCTTCTTAGGAGTGTATAGAATTTTATTTATTTATAAGTAAATAATGGGAAGATGCATATTTGTTTAGAACATTTGTTCATTTAAACTCTTTTTGGAAGGTGGGGTGGCTCTGAAAAGAGCCGTTTGTGCTGCAATAGCGAAATATTAATGCCGTCTTGTTTCTTGTCTCCTCTGGTTTGTAGACTGGAGGGATGGGCCCGGGTAGGTACTCATAAGAGGCATCGGCGTGTGTTTCTCGGTGTTTCTCGGTGCTTTCTTGGTACCGCCTGGTATGGTGCTTTACGTTTCCTTGAAGTTGCTCTGTCGTTATGAGCTCTCGCCCTTGATGCCGCTTTCCTGACGATCTCTCTTTCTAGGATCTCCTTCGCCAGCTCCAATTCTTGTGGTGGACACTCCATTTGAACTCTCCTTCTCGCCTTCTGTTCAGCTTGGTTGCATTCTGCTTTACAGGTGGGTATTACGTTGGTGGCAAGATCATTCCAAAGGATAGATAAGATCTTGTTGTTGTTGGCAGTATCTGCCTTTTGGACCTCTATCTGGCTATGACCGAGAAAGAAAAGTCGCCTCCTAACGTAGGCAGGTGACGGTTGGAGTCTAGTGATCAGAAATTTTGGAAGAACCGTCTATGACAGTTTGTAGTTGAGCTTGTCTAGATTCTAGACTTGCAAGGTGGGAGTAGTTTCGCTCTACCGTCTTAACAAGGTTGGCAACAAATTTAAAAGTAACAGAGGAAAGGCGTTTCTGAATAATAGACGGTATGGTGACATCGGCGCTCGTTGTTTTGATGGATAATTTGTGAGTCCTGAATTTGGTATTGATTGGATAAATTTGGGGGAAGGACTGATCAATCAGACGCCCTTTGGGAGATGGAGAAGGTTTGAGAGGAGATGGAGGTGATTTGGTGAGGTCCATTTCTTCTGAGCTGGAGGCGGAGCTGGAGGCGGAGCTGGAATCTTCTGGCTGCTTTCTGTTTGGTTTCTTATGCAGTTATTGCGGACGTGCGAGAAATAGGTTATATCTGTAACTTTCTCGGTGGTAGAGTTTGGCGAGATTTGGCGAGATTCGCCGTTGGGAAAATTTTATCGTAGAGATGCACTCGGACGTCGGTGAAAATGAATATTATCGTCCATTTTGTATTTTTTATTGGTGGCGGATGTGGGATCGGGTTTTCTTTGGATATGGATAATGTGTTATATTTGGAGGGATTTGAGGGTGGAAATAGGTGTTATTATGTGGAGTATTTGTTTATTCCGTCGTATGTGAACGGGGGTATGTACTTATATTTTAGAGATCTTCATGTCAAGTTCTCTGTTTAAAATAGATATGGGTTGAGGGATAGTTATATTTGAATAGGGGTTTTAGGTACAGGGGATATGTATTATAAGGATGTTATTATGTGGAACTGAGTGGGGGTGATGCTATCTTTGATGGAAACAAACCAATTAAAGTATTGTATAGAGGGGTGGGTAGGGTGGAATTATTATATTCCATAGGAACCCCCATAATCATACTACCAATTCATTCCCGCCGTGTCTACTCTACAGTCAACACCGTGTTCTCTCAACCAACAACAAGATGTCAACTCCAGCTCGCCACAACAAACTCAGCCGCCGCAACAAACAGAAGAAACCAAACAGAAAGCAGCCAGAAGATTCCAGCTCCGCCTCCAGCTCCGCCTCCAGCTCAGAAGAAATGGACCTCACCAAATCACCTCCATCTCCTCTCAAACCTTCTCCATCTCCCAAAGGGCGTCTGATTGATCAGTCCTTCCCCCCAAATTTATCCAATCAATACCAAATTCAGGACTCACAAATTATCCATCAAAACAAACGAGCGCCGATGTCACCATACCGTCTATTATTCAGAAACGCCTTTCCTCTGTTACTTTTAAATTTGTTGCCAACCTTGTTAAGACGGTAGAGCGAAACTACTCCCACCTTGCAAGTCTAGAATCTAGACAAGCTCAACTACAAACTGTCATAGACGGTTCTTCCAAAATTTCTGAATCACTAGACTCCAACCGTCACCTGCCTACATTAGGAGGCGACTTTTCTTTCTCGGTCATAGCCCAGATAGAGGTCCAAAAGGCAGATACTGCCAACAACAACAAGATCTTATCTATCCTTTTGAATGATCTTGCCACCAACGTAATACCCACCTGTAAAGCAGAATGCAACCAAGCTGAACAGAAGGCGAGAAGGAGAGTTCAAATGGAGTGTCCACCACAAGAATTGGAGCTGGCGAAGGAGATCCTAGAAAGAGAGATCGTCAGGAAAGCGGCATCAAGGGCGAGAGCTCATAACGACAGAGCAACTTCAAGGAAACGTAAAGCACCATACCAGGCGGTACCAAGAAAGCACCGAGAAACACCGAGAAACACACGCCCGATGCCTCTTATGAGTACCTACCCGGGCCCATCCCTCCAGTCTACAAACCAGAGGAGACAAGAAACAAGACGGCATTAATATTTCGCTATTGCAGCACAAACGGCTCTTTCAGAGCCACCCCACCTTCCAAAAAGAGTTTAAATGAACAAATGTTCTAAACAAATATGCATCTTCCATTATTTACTTTACTTCTGAATCACTAGACTCCAACCGTCACCTGCCTACGTTAGGAGGCGACTTTTCTTTCTCGGTCATAGCCCAGATAGAGGTCCAAAAGGCAGATACTGCCAACAACAACAAGATCTTATCTATCCTTTTGAATGATCTTGCCACCACGTAATACCCACCTGTAAGCAGAATGCAACAAGCTGAACAGAAGGCGAGAAGGAGAGTTCAAATGGAGTGTCCACCACAAGAATTGGAGCTGGCGAAGGAGATCCTAGAAAGAGAGATCGTCAGGAAAGCGGCATCAAGGGCGAGAGCTCATAACGACAGAGCAACTTCAAGGAAACGTAAAGCACCATACCAGGCGGTACCAAGAAAGCACCGAGAAACACCGAGAAACACACGCCCGATGCCTCTTATGAGTACCTACCCGGGCCCATCCCTCCAGTCTACAAACCAGAGGAGACAGAAACAAGACGGCATTAATATTCGCTATTGCAGCACAAACGGCTCTTTCAGAGCCACCCCACTTCCAAAAGAGTTTAATGAACAAATGTTCTAAACAAATATGCATCTTCCATTATTTACTTATAAATAAATAAAATTCTATACACTCCTAAGAAGGCTCTTTTCAGAGCCACCAAACTTCAAAAACAAAAATATAATTTTTATATTTCTTCCCATATATTAAATACTCTACAGCACTCTCCCTTATGCTCCTACCATATGTTTCCCAATCATTTTGAACATAAAATGTTTCTTTAACTTGTAAAAACAATATAAACCCACCTATCCCTACTATACATGCTCTTTTATAATATATAATTAAGAGCACTCCCTATATTTCAAAACCCACAATAATATCTATAAAATACCCCCAATAGTCCCCTCCATAAGATAGCATGTAATCCATGCATCCTCTTATCACCACGTAGTAAGATATAAAGCTACTATACTAATTATCATTCCAGGAATTCTAGATATTAGATTTCAGGTTACGTCTCATCCCCGTCACCCCACTTTAACTTTATAATATATAATTAAGAGCACTCCCTATATTTCAAAACCCACATAATATCTATAAAATAACCCCAATAGTCCCCTCCATAAGATAGCATGTAATCCTGCATCCTCTTATCACCACGTAGTAAGATATAAAAGCTACTATACTAATTATCATTCCAGGAATTCTAGATATAGATTTCAGGTTACGTCTCATCCCGTCACCCCACTTTTAACTTTACATTTGTCAAGTTGAAAATACATCTTCTCCCGCCCCCACCCCTCCCACCCCCATATGCTACGTCTCATCCCCGTCACCCCTCTTTTAAATATATCCCGTTTGTTCTATAATACGAATAAACCAACATTGTCATATTCACAATATATCTTTCCCGCTCCCGCCCCCCCCCACATTCTGCGTCTCATCCCCGTCACCCCACTTTTAAACATATCCCGTTTGTTCTATAATACGGAATAAACAAACATTGTCAAGTTTAAAAATATCTCTCCCGCCCCCACCCCTCCGCCCCCACATACTACGTCTCATCCCCGTCGCCCCTCTTTTAAATATATCCCGTTTGTTCTATACTACGGAATAAACTAACATTTGTCTTGTTAAAATTATATATCCTGCTTCCCCCCCCCTCCCGCCCCACCCACATGCTGCGTCTCATCCCGTCACCCCACTTTTTAAATATATCCCGGTTGTTCTAGAATACGGAATAAACCAACATTTGCATCGTTTATAATACATCTTCTCCGCCCCGCTCCCCACCCGCCCCCTCCCATATATACAATGTACTCTCTATCGTGTTTGCTTGACCTCCATTTAATTAGACCTCTACTACAGCTGAACAATGTTGAGTAGAATGAACTTTCTATTACGACACGTTTATATCTTCCAACAACTAATGGTGTGATAGATATTATTATCTCTTATTAAGACACCACGTGTTCTTGAATTTAGTTTTCAGGTTGCACCCCCCCCCCCCCCCCCCCCCCACACCCATTCCTTGTAGTCCCTTACACAACCCAAGCATGACTTAGGCTATACTTTATAACTGAACAATATTGATAGTTGTTACAGTGGCTCCCGTCCATGACACTTTGATATCCTTCAACAACTGATTGTTGTTTTATAGTAATATCTCTAGTATCTCATGAATTCTGGATATTAGATTTCAGGTTGCGTCTCATCCCCGTCACCCCACTTTTAAACCCAGTCAATTTCCACTTCACAGCCAGAGTTGAAGCACATATAGGGTTACATCCAAGTTAATTCCACATTGATTGTATTATTTGCCAAAAAAGTAATTATACCATACCATTGTAATTTGTTCTTGTTAAAACAGATAGGCTTCCATTCGAAACGGTATAGCATTTTATTTCCTCCCGCTACTATACTTATTGTAAACCAACCTAACTTCCCGCGTTCTACATATTTTGTTTATGTTTCAAACATCTCAGCGCCCACTTGTAAAACATCAGGAGCCGGAGCTATAGAATATTGTCGTACAAAGAATATTTGTTGGGCAAACCTATGGTATTTCATTGACTGATTTCTTAAAAGAGGTCTAATAATTCTTAAATGTCTTATATCAAATTTGAATCACAATTCCCATTATTATTCAAGAAAAAAAAAAAAAAATACGTTTTAAATTTAGTTGTCAATCTCGTGAATTTCATATCATTAAAATAAAACAAATAAATTAGGAAGAATTCTCACTGTTACACAGCCTTTATACGATCTACTGTAAACTGAAATGAACGCATCTAATCGGTCATACAGGGTGTCCCAAAAGTCTATGCACGTTTTTGAAGAGTCATATCTCATAACATATAAATCATATGGTATAAATTTAACCATATTTTGATAGACGAGATTTGGGAAATTAATTTGATACCAAACACAACCCTATTGGTGAACCCACAACATTATAAAACTGGTTGAAAGTCATTGGCCGTGTGCCAGACCAACGCATACCAAGAACACAAATTGTTGCTAAAATCAGGTGCGCATAAATTAACGGTATGAAAGCAACGTTGCGCATTAGTCACAGTTCACTGCTTACCTTGCGACATTAATGTTATTTAATACCAAACTCGGTCACTTACAACATAAATAAGCGTAGTAGACAACATTGCACAGCAAAAATCTTCATTCAAGATGGTTTACAGCATAGATAAGCGAATACAAATTGTATGGTTCTACGCTGAAACACATTCAGTTCAACCTACTCAACAAAAGTTCAGAAAACATTTCAAAGTGAAACGCGCACCAGGAAGAATATCCATTCTGAAGTAGGTGGATACATTTTTGAACACAGGAACATATTCTAAATGGGTAAAACAACCTTCATTGAGGCCTTCAAGCAGCATTAAAATAATACGCTAAGTTTAAATTTTAACATGTTTGACAGCTGTGTGATGTGTGTGTTCACTTTTCTGTTACGTTATTCAATTGTTTAGGTCTGTGATTTTGCAATAGCACACGTCTCTGTATACATGGAAAACATTTAAATTATATTTCACTATAGAAACGAAAATTATGTGTGATATAGTTTGTTATTATAATGATATCACTGTAATGTAAAATTTTAAATATTACAATTGACGGATCACTTTCCGTGTAACCAACTTTACCCTCTATCTCAATAGGTATGGATTTATGAACTTTATTCCTCCGAAGTATAAAATTACATTTTTGCAGTAATACTTTTTTTTACTTCTAGGGTGGCATTACAAACAGATGTTACTCCAATGTTTGGTATCAAAATTATTTCCCACATCTCCTCTTTCTAAATATGTATTCATATTTTCAATACGACTTATATTTTGTGAAATACAAAGCTTCAAAGTCGTGCATAGACTTTTGGGACACCCTGTAGTTATTGATATGCAAGAGCCTTTATTGGTAGCCTGCCCACCCTGCTACCCCTTGGACGACTGTAGTAATGTAAAAGACCTATAACTGCGTGTCGTCACTTCCTATACCTAATACTGTGTGTGCTCTGTGGACAAGGGACCTTTTAAAACCATTTGTAGGGTCGCTTGCTTGTGCCTCGCCTGTCAAAAGGAGTACTTTGCCTACTAACCTACTAACGGTCCTTTATAATAAAATTGACCTCTCTTTCTCAGCCTTACATTTTGCCTACGTGCATTACACTTTAAATATTGCTAAACCTGTAAAGTTAGGTCTCTGCGCTCTAGAAACAAATTGAAATTGTAAGTAACATACCGATGTCTATTGTCATCTAAGGGAGCGCAGGAAATAGAATCCATACACTCTCACAAACAATAGAGGGATGTCATGCTTGATCAGTAACCCCGGCCTTTAATCTGTTGCAGTTGGACAGTATTCATCGGAGTCAAAGGAGGAGACGAAATCTTAGGCAATTATTATGGTTCTCGGCTTGTACACTCAATGTTTGGATCCTGGGTCACATAGTACTTATAATGTATATAATGGCCTACAAATTTATATCGGGTTGATTTAGTGTGCTCGAAAAGAATCAACCGGAACCGAGGTCAAACCCGGATGTACCCGCGGTCACGGCTGTATTACGACACGTATATGTTTTATAGCATTGTATATGCCTTACACTCCTGGAGGCGCGTTTGCCTCGTTGTAAAGCTCAACTATTAAATCTTTATATCGTTTTATCTTGTTCAAATTTATTATCGGATTCATGTCCCTCTAATCCGATATTATTAAGATGCATCTGCGTATTTGTTGTTTCACAAAATATAAAGCACTCAAACTACTTTGATATAAATTATACTTTTAAAAGAGTATAATTTATTTAAAGGAGCATACAGTGACAGGTATCGTGATCAGCTTGCGTTACATAAACAGGAAGTAATATTTTCGTTCGGAAAATTGGTTTAATTACAAACGAGGTCAAATGGTACAGGTGTATCTTAACTATGCTTTCCTTGTTTCTTTTATAGAATGAATGTGATTTCAGGTGTCAGTTTTTTCCTGTGGTTGTGTGATAAAATACGTCTGAAATGTATCTCACCGGATAGAGTCGAAGGCTTGTGAGTAAATGAGCTCTATTCCAAACAAAGAGTTCTTGTTGTCATGCATTCATGATGAGTTTTTGACATACTATATAGAGAGATCACTGGTCTGTAAATCCATCTTGGTACAATCGCAATAATAATGATAAATAATAAAAAGCAGGATTTATATAGCGCATAACATCAGAACTAGTCACTAGGCGCTTTACAATGGTAGTAAAAGTGGTATAAAATTATAAAAAGCATTATACAATATACATAGCAATATACATATAAAAACAAAACAAAATATAAACTGTGGAAAGCCAGTGCAATAACATTAACATTAAATAGCATATCACATTTATAAAATATCATTGCTAAAAAGATGTATCTTCAGGCGACTCTTGAACATTTTGACAGCGGCAGTAGTCTTGATATTTAACGTAAGTTTGTTCCAAACAAAAGGTGCTGCGAATGTAAAACGCGATGACAAGATTGTGTTAGTGTTTCTGGGAGGAATGAGCAAGGCACGAGATGTGGATCTTAGCAATCTAGATGGTGAATGGCGTAGTAAGAGTTCTGTGATGTAAATTGACCCCTGATCGTTGAGAACTTTGTATGTTAGAAGCGCGATCTTAAAAATAACCTTGTCATTAATCCTAAGCCAGTGCAGATTGCGGAGAACAGGTGTGATATGCTGGTGGTCATAACGATTCATTTTCGTTGCGAGTCTTGCAGCAGCGTTTTGGATAAGCTGCAGCCTCCCAAGTCGCGAGAGCAAGCTATTGCAACAGTCAAAACCAGACGTCACAAATGCATGAACAAGACGCTCGGTTGATTACGTATCAAGAAAGTGACGTATTTTACCAATCTAGTACAGTGCAAAAGATGCAAGCCGATCGACATTACTGATGTGATTTTTCATCTGGTGAGTGCTGTCGAAAATGACTCCAAGATCTTTCATCGCCACAGAAGGGGAAATATCAGCTCCGCAGATAGTGATATCTTAAAAAGGTGCTGATTTCTTAAACCTGGAAGTAAGATGGATAACTTCTGTTTTTGATTCATTCAGCATAAGTTTGTTTTGCACACTCCAAGCTTTAACGTCGGCAATGCACATTTCCAGTATTTGTATGGCATTATCACGGTTGGATGGTCTAAGACAAGATACAGCTGTGTATCGTCCGCGTAGATCATATGACAGACTCCGTGCATTCTGATGATGTCACCGATGGGTGGCAATGTACATTGTAAAGATTGGAGGACCAGCGACCGATCCTTGAGAAACATCTTCTGTGAGCGGATATTCATCGACGGCACACTGTTTTTTAACTTTTTCCATTTCCATTTTTTTCTTCTCTTTCATAACGGTGACGTAGGCGCTGAAGCAGCCTTAGGTGGTCGATAGTGTCAAAAGCAGCCGAATAGTCTAATAAAATTAGAACTGAAATTAGAATATAGTCAGATATAATTGGTGTTGGTTTCTGGTTTTCACAAATATTTTGTCTGATGTTGAGCATTTGGTAGGTGAGGGCTTTCATACATTGCACATCCAGGGTGCACTCTATGAGGTTCGCATATATCATGTTGTAGTTTTTTATTATTATTATTAAAGCGACTGCGACTAAGACCTTTTCATCCTTACAGGCTTCAATCAATGACCCCTAAGTTTACACATCCTCTCTCCCCCGAATGCCCCAAGGTGTGGAAGTGTCAGCCCTTACACTCGTATCAAATTCACACTTGATTCCCTTTCCGGGAGTAGAATATAATAACCGATATGAATAAAAGACAGCTTCTACCTTAATTGGTTTTAGAAATCTAAAAAATTGTGCTTAATTCAGCCTTGAGCCCATATTTAATCGGACCTACGATAATGGAAATATTTATGCTATTCTAAGAAACCTAATTTTCGAAAAAAAATCCATACGCGATTTTATTGAACCGTTATCAGCTCGGTGAAATATGAAAATATTTCTGCTAAAATAACCGAATTTGTTTCCGTTTACGGTTTCCATCATCCAACCACTTCCCTTCTAACGGCACGCCTGCACCGGATTAACTCTGTTCACATTGGATTTGTTTTTTTCTTCCATGCAGTAACTATAGAGACTATAGAGTGTATACATTTTGTTTGAATTGTAGTTTGTAATAAGTTAATTTTGTGCATTTTGAGTGGTCTGTCTTGAGACAAATTGTCAGTCGATTGTTGTCGAACAAACACTGAATAGTTTACTAGAAATTGCATTACCAACAAATCCAACAATACGGTGTTATTTGAACTCGAATAGATTTTAATACAAATATTCTGATATTGAATACAAACATGGGTTGGGGTGAATGTAAGGAACATTAGGAATATTCCGTCAGCTGTAGGTCAAATGAAATATCAATACATTTTAGCGGTTTTCATGAGACAAGTTTGTCAGTCGTCATTTAAGACCGAATCAACATTTTGATGGTTTATCAAAACTTGCGTTGTTAACAATACGATGTAATTTGAACTGGAATGAGTTCATGATAAACATGACCATGGGTGGACATAAACATGGTTGAAATGTTAGAAACATAAGGAATAGACAGTCAGCTATAGGTCAAATAATTATTCTCAATGCGTGTATGACTTAAACTGTATACTGACTACTCTGCTGATGTAGATATTAGATATTTTTGTGAAAGAATACAAGATTTGATATAAATTAAACATTGTGACCATGTGTCAAATAACAATCATGAATACATTTGCCTCGTGCGGAATTGAACTTCTTTTGATTTAAAATCTAGTGCATTACTTTTTAATTTGCTCGGCACGTTTCTGATCAGCGTATTCACTCTTTTGGGACGGTTCACCGTAAAATAACAGGAATTTAGAAAGGTAGCGAAACCTTATAACCAGAAAGTTCCGGGATTTTTCTGATTTTAAAAGGGGTTTTTTTAAATCGCAATTGCCCAATATTTTATATAAGCTATCTGCTAGATACTAGCAAATATTAAGTGGAAATGAAAGGAAGATTGATAGGCTATTCTACGTGTAGGCTATTCTTGCGTACTAAGTCAATTCTTGCGAAGTTTATAAGAAACAACTAGGTCTATACAAAATTAAACCATTACCAACATTTCTATAATGAATCTACGTTTCCCTGCGAACAGCTATACCAATTGAAATTCTGTTCATCGGAAATTGAACAACTCGTGTATGAAACAAATCAACATTTGTCTGCAATATTGAGAGTACGTTTTAAAGCAATTCAATTACATCTAACAAATTACCATTAGAACTATTTAAAACCATTTTTAATTTGAATCCTGTTCAATCTTTTGATCTTATAATTTACAAAACGGCATTGCAAAGTATTGAAATTCGGTAAGACCCAAAACCTCTACATGTATAAGATTGGCCATTCAAACGTTTGATTTGGGATTGTAAATAGCCTGAATTGAAAATTCAGAACATGAATACAAGT
Organism: Ophiura sarsii; assembly: GCA_035610835.1. NCBI lineage: Eukaryota > Metazoa > Echinodermata > Ophiuroidea > Amphilepidida > Ophiuridae > Ophiura > Ophiura sarsii. The sequence continues at coordinate 43,724,546 of CM069450.1, read as the reverse complement.
TTCTAACAAGGCTGCTGACAGCTGTTAAAAACTGAACCTCATGAAAGAAAATCTTCGACATTTTATTTGTCATCTACCTATAGATTAATATCCGTCGACAAGAAAATCATAGACGCAATTCTTTTGATTGATCACTCTCAAAATGAACGTCATTTCAAATTTGTAACTGGACCCCAGCCTTCTCAATTTATCATAAGAACTCCAGAGAAATGAGTGCTATCCGCTTCACAAGAAAAGTCAATAACATATGGCAAGGACCTGTACCCTTATATCCTGATATACCGTACGCGTAGCACAAATCAATAACTTAGTTTAATTTGAAAGAGTCTTTTTGCGTAAGCAACTCAACATCTTGAAATTGGACACCCATGTTCAATCATTGTCGTTGCCCCCACACTGATCGCTATAAATTGTCAGGCATTTCGTTTTTATTTTGCATAAGGGAAGTACTGAGAAAATGTTCATCACATGGATAGAAACAGTGGGAAGGGTTTGTCCCTTTCAATACGATACGTTCGTTTTAACTCCTTTAAATTATCAGTTAACTAAGACAGTTCATAATACTTAACATATCACCATACAGTGACGGTTAGTGTTCTCTAAAGTGCCAATCCATATTCGAGTGAAATCTTTCTTGGAACATGTTTGCTAATTTAAACTTGTCGATGATGCACGACCGATCCATTAGCGGAAAAAAATCTTCGTATAATTATCAACGTCATACATTACTTGCAATATAGAGGGGAAATGGAAATTGACAAAGCTGATGATAAATTACCCATTTTAGGCAAAAATTGATTTTCTATATAATTTTTACACCTCTATAGGCTAAACATATCACCATACAGTGACGGTTAGTGTTCTCCAAAGTGCCAATCCCATATTCGAGTGAAATCTTTCTTGGAACATGTTTGCCTAATTTAAAACTTGTCCATGATGCACGACCGATCCATTAGCGGAAAAAATCTTCGTATAATTATCAACGTCATACATTACTTGCAATTATAGAGGGGAAATGGAATTGACAAAGCTGGTGATAAATTACCCATTTTAGGCAAAAATTGATTTTCGATATATTTTACACCTCT
>CM069450.1:43528271-43723358 GCA_035610835.1 Ophiura sarsii | reverse complement strand
TCGATATTATACAGACATCTGGGTACAAACATTCTAACTGTAAATAAAACCAAATGCAATTAATTGACTCCACCAAAGTACCAGAATCTGAATTCAAATGACAAAAAGTCGTCACCGACTTTGACAAAAACAAATTCTAGCCTAGTTAGTGGTAGGGTAGGCCTAACTGACTTATTGACTGTTCTGTTGTGAGTTGAGCATTTGCTGCTCTCATGCTCTCATTCATTGACAGCAAGCGGTAGCCCTTTTCTAAGCTTTATGTAATTTTTAAACGATTGTTGTACCGGCCGGCCAGATGACCCTCCTACTTTGACATAAATAAGTGTTGTTGTGCATAGCCTAGGTTAGTGTACTGGATGTTTCTTGACAGTATTTTGGCTAAGTTTAGCCTTTTGAGAGAAGAAATACGACTACGACTAGGTCTTACGAGATCAGTACTTTTTGTGTATTTTTGTGTATTTTTACCACGCCTAGTCATTACATGATGTATAGCTTAGCTTAGGCCTAGCGACTAGGGAGACCCTTTTTGAAGCCTAGAGTCTAGAGAGGGAGACATTTTTAGGTCTACTTTTCCATAGATACCATGATATTACTTATTAAATATTAGGCTCTATTTCAGTCAATTTATACCATTCATAACCTCCACAGATTTGTGTAGCAGCTTCATGCACTTCATGCAGGCTTCCTCCTGTGCCATTTGTACGCTTTCCTGCACTCCGTCGTACGCCTTTTGCGCTACCTTCGTACGCCTTCCTGCGCTACCTTTGTACGCTCTCCTGCGATACCTTTACACTTTCCTGCGATACATTTACGCTTTCCTGCGATACCTTTGCGCTTTCCTGCAATACCTTTATGCTTTCCTGCACTCCTTTGTACGCCTTCTGTGCTACCTTTGTACGCCTTCCTGCACTACTTTCGTATCGCACGATTTCTTGCGCCAGCTCTTGTACGCGGTCTCCTGCGCAAGCATTGTAGGCCTAGTAAGTGCATCAACTCTGTACGAAGCCTCCTGCACCAGCTACGTACGACTTCCTGTGCCAGCGTCGAATGCCTTTCTAAGCTTAGACTTCCTGCGCTTACGCCTTCCTGTTCCTGCCTGAAAGAGAAAACCGATGATAACGATCGCATCCAGCATGTGAAATCAGAAAGAACGATGACACCCATTCTTACGGCGAGATTGAGTTCTTCGTTCAGGCTTTCTTTTCCCGCTTGTTTCCGCGTACGTGTGTAGATGATGAATTTTCCGATGTAGCAGAAAGCGACGAGAATAAAGCAGATCAGATTGAGGCCAAAAAAGACGGCTATGGAGAAAAATAATCCTGAATAATTACTGGTCTTGAAATGATGACTAACGTCTTCATAAACTACAAAAAGAGTGGCCGATCCGGTCGGCCTCGAACTCCCGTAACATGTTACTTAAATTGTTATGAGACATGAAATCAGTGAAATCGTAGTCCACTGCACTACCTCACGTGAGAACATGATCGGACGGCCGAACGGTAAGCCGGTACCAACTTCAAATACGTCGTAGAAATTAAGCTGCAGGTCACCGCTAAAGGTGGTAGGAAGAATGCTGAGTAGAAAAGCAATTTTCCAAAGTACTGCAAGTGGAATGCTGACAGATTTGTGCCCATGTTTAATGCAACGCCAAATTAAAACTGACAGGTTACCTAGGAATGCAAAGAATCCGATGATCCACATGGACATCCATAGTGGGATATTTGGGCAACGGGTGTTGACACGTCAAAAAGGCGCTTTGGGGATCTCCGAGCTGCAGTTGTTTTGTTCATTTACGAAGAAGCACGTTGAAGCCTCGTCCACCTTTGCTTCTTTGCCAAGATACTCGAAAGAGTCTTTTTCAATTTTCATCAGGGGATTCTCTCTCAAATCAATCAGTAGGAGTTGCGGCATCTCATTAAATACACCACTCTCAATGGTCTGTATGCTGGTTTTTTTGCAAAGTGACAATGAGTAAATTCGGCCAAAGAGTTATTTTACTGGAATTATTACTCAGTCTTAAACTAACCAAATTATTTTGGCCTATCTTAAGCAATTTAAGTTTGTCTAGGTTTCTAAAAGTCAAGATCCGAGATTTGATCTCCATTTAGAATGAGCTCTTTAAGTCTACTATTTCGGTCAAATAACCCCGATTCAAGGCGACGTAGTTTGGTGTTGGTGATGCTCAATCTTTTCAAAGTTCTGAATCCCTACAGCGTTTGCGGTAGGATTTCTTGAAGCTTAATGTTATTTTGTAGAAATAACCAGCTTAGTGTAGGCTTCTGATTTTTAAACACATCCGGTTCCAACCGTAGCATATTGTTATCATTGACTAGAAAACCTATAACTCGGTAATATCACTCATCATCTTAAGACTGAGTTCTGAGAGAAGGATATGACTGAGATCCAAAATGCGTATAAACTGAACCGTTGTGAGCAAAAACGGGGTATCGCGAAGAGCGCACAAAGACCAACGTATGCCAATATGACAAGATTTTGGAAGTTGATCCAATTTGTTGCCGGTCCAATCAATTCCGAGAACATCATCAAGAATAAATCGGGTCCTCAATTTTTGTAACGTCCCTGATTTGATATCAGTCAACAAATTATTATGGCGATAGATTCCATTTAGGTATTCATGCTTCCCAAAGCATCATCTGCAACTTCTACGATCTGTCGATTGGATGCGTCTAGCGAGACCCGTCCTGGAAAATCTGCTTCAGGGTACACGAGTAAAGTACTAACAGTGGTACAATAATTTAACAGCGAGGCAGATAACTACCGCAACTCAAACAAACATTAAACAAGCCTCGACTCATATCCCAACTTAAAAAGCAAGGACGTGAGCCGGTGCGGGAATCGAACCCGTGACCTTTCGAACACAAGTCGAATGCTCTAACCACTGAGCTACCCGGCCGTCTCCGATAAACGTGGTTACATAGTTACAGTTAGCGACAAAGTAATTACATAGTTACAGTTAGCGAAAAACCTTTGCAAGTGCAAACTGCAGACACACTCATCAGGACACCTAGGAAATCGGCTCTAGATTCCGTCGGCCAGAGCTTTTTCAGTATATAGTTTGGCAATCGGATATCTCCACCAATCTGAATATTTCCAAGTTGTGTAAAATCCATCCGATGAATTTCGTCAAATTAGAGTAGATCTTGACAATTGGGGCTAACTAACTGCACAATGCAAGCATCTGTCTCTTGAGCTGTCAAACCTCCGAAATTTATCGTTTGGTCGATGTAGAAATAATGGAAGGGTTCCCATGTAGAAGAGCGCTCTATGATTAGTTCCACGGCATTTACATACAGGGAGAATTCACCGAACTCTAGCGTAGTATTTAAATCTAGCGTAGTATTTAGTGTCTGAGTTTCTCCTAAGGCGATGTCGCGCTACAAGAAACTTGAAATGCCATTCATCAGTGTGCAGTCAAGGGTTTAAGCATAATGGTGTACGTTACTTTAGGTGACCGTGTGCTGACATGCAAGCCTGTACAAACAGGCACCATGATAAAGGTCTGCACTAAGTCTAAATAATAATAAGAAAGTTGAAATAGTCAAGGCCATGAAAGCAAGTAGCCAGTAGCTGGTTGGATTAGCGTGTATGCATAATCAAGTATTGGCCAATCCAAAATCAGGTTTAGTAAGAAATGTAACAATGCTGACAATCATATAAGGACACAAAAGAGTACTTTGAAACAAAGCTGTTCTGATTATATATGATACACATACTTAGGATTGAAATTTTCATGGTTGTACAACACTCAGGAGGCACTATATTTATAATTCAATATTTGGTAATTTATGCTCTCTTGCACTGTAGTAACGAACAAATATCACCATTATAGTGAACTAAAAGCGTTTTATTAACACGGTCATGGTGTCACTGCTATTCATTACACTTATGATCCGGATTAGCGCACTCTCTTCAAAGCGTTCGAAATAGAGGTATGGTCTAAGAGGGGATTCGAGTCCCGATCATGATGAATTTGCATTATATTTATATATTATATTTTCTGAGTTTTTTTGTATTAGTAATTAATTCCTGCATCAAAAATTTGATTAGATGAAAGATTGTCCATATCAATTTGAGTTTAATTTAAGAGTGCAGCATCTTGATGAATGGATGAAATTGGTGGCAAAAAAAAAGAGGTTTGTTTCAAAGCTTGCGAAGGCTTCAAAATCGGGCGGCGCGCGCTGGTTTTTTTTCTTCCATTTTTTTTTTCTTTTTCTTTTTTACATTTTTATTTGCGTGTCAATTTATACTCTAGTAATAACCCTAACACTCCCGGTGGATTTTCCAACGAAATTTTTTTCAAGCAAAAAAAACACACACAACAAGAGGTGCCACGCCCCGGGGTTTGAACCCACGACCTCTCGGTTACAAGTCCAACGCTCTACCAAGTGAGCCACGGGGGGAGCTATGCTGGGCGAGTGTATTCGCCCAGCTATGTAGCCCGGGGCCATTATTTCACCCAAAAACCTCAGCGGCAGGTGGAACCGACAGGCTGGGAAATGGGATTTCATGGGGTGTGGGGCTGTAAGGGTTAATCAAGGTGAAATTAGAGAAAAAAAAGGGAAAATTAAAAAGAAGAAAAAAAATCGTTCAATAACCCTAACACTCCCGGTGGATTTTCCAACGAAATTTTTTTCAAGCAAAAAAAACACACACAACAAGAGGTGCCACGCCCCGGGGTTTGAACCCACGACCTCTCGGTTACAAGTCCAACGCTCTACCAAGTGAGCCACGGGGGGAGCTATGCTGGGCGAGTGTATTCGCCCAGCTATGTAGCCCGGGGCCATTATTTCACCCAAAAACCTCAGCGGCAGGTGGAACCGACAGGCTGGGAAATGGGATTTCATGGGGTGTGGGGCTGTAAGGGTTAATCAAGGTGAAATTAGAGAAAAAAAAGGGAAAATTAAAAAGAAGAAAAAAAATCGTTCAATAACCCTAACACTCCCGGTGGATTTTCCAACGAAATTTTTTTCAAGCAAAAAAAACCACACACAACAAGAGGTGCCACGCCCCGGGGTTTGAACCCACGACCTCTCGGTTACAAGTCCAACGCTCTACCAAGTGAGCCACGGGGGGAGTGTATTCGCCCAGCTATGTAGCCCGGGGCCATTATTTCACCCAAAAACCTCAGCGGCAGGTGGAACCGACAGGCTGGGAAATGGGATTTCATGGGGTGTGGGGCTGTAAGGGTTAATCAAGGTGAAATTAGAGAAAAAAAGTGAAAATTAAAAAGAAGAAAAAAAATCGTTCAATAACCCTAACACTCCCGGTGGATTTTCCAACGAAATTTTTTTCAAGCAAAAAAAACACACACAACAAGAGGTGCCACGCCCCGGGGTTTGAACCCACGACCTCTCGGTTACAAGTCCAACGCTCTACCAAGTGAGCCACGGGGGGGGGGGGGGGGGGGGGGGGGGAGCTATGCTGGGCGAGTGTATTCGCCCAGCTATGTAGCTCGGGGCCATTATTTCACCCAAAAACCTCAGCGGCAGGTGGAACCGACAGGCTGGGAAATGGGATTTCATGGGGTGTGGGGCTGTAAGGGTTAATGTAGTTCCTACTTCCACTTACTTCAAACATGTTCGATATATATTTGAAGTAAAAACATATATCCACAAACTGTTGTCTGGTAACTAGAAGCTGTTTAAAGTTTCGAGCTACCAGATTTTAAAATCATTTTGGTTCACAGACATACTTAACCCTCTCAATCCCAAGATGCGCCACTGAAGTTTAACATGATCCGCAATCCCAGACTGGGTCCCATCGTCGCTCTATATGGCCGCCATCTTTAAAAATGGCGGACCAAAAAGAGAGACTGGGAAAAGAACACGGCTACAAGATTGTGTGCGGTTTCTCGTGGAATTCCGCGCGCATTTAGCATATATGGATATGCAAACGAATACCGAGCATGCGCATTTGTACACAGCAACAACATAAATACCACTCGATTGGTCCAATTCAAAGGCAGTGCGTCGAACGATCGACACCCCGCGCCACGGGAGGCAAATCGTGCGCACTTTCGCGTCACGCGGTTACGCGGTGTACAACGGCGCGTGAACTTCTACAGGCGCACCGTGGCGTAATGGTGCGTGAATAAGCTCATGTATATTCATCAGTTTATCAGCGCACACTTTTGGAACTTTGTATTTTTTCCAGTCTTCACATTTGAGCACCCTCGCAGGTGCCGTGTGTAAAATTGGGAAGACATGAAGGATCGAGTCTAGACTGGGTCGCCGCGTCCCTCTTTATGGCCATCATCTTTAAAAATGGTGGACCAAAAAGGAGGACTGGGAAAAGAACACGGCGAAAAAGTGTGCGGTTATTCGTATATTTAACATATTTGAATATGCAAACCAATACCGAGCATGCGCATTTGTACACAGCAACAACAGAAATACCACCTGATTGGTCCACTTCAAAGGCAGTGCGGCGAACGATCGTCACGCCGCGCCACGGGAGGCAAATCGTGCGCCCTATCGCATCACGCGGTGTACAATGCCGCGTGAAACTGCCAGCACATTGTGGCGTGATGGTGCGTGAATAACCTCATGCATATTCAACAGTTTATCAGCACACACTTTTGGAACTGTATTTTTGCCAGTCTTCACATTTTGAGCGATTTGAAGGAAGACATAAAGGATCGAGTATACCGAAATCCAACACAGCCATACATAATGCTGACTTAAACTGTTAAAAATTAATTCCTTATAGATTGCTTTGCTTATCCAGGAGAAAATATAATGACAACATTCGACCTGTTCTTGATATATTGACTCGCAACCTAGATTGCATTTTGTGTTTTGCTTCCTCAGGCTACAATTTCACACTGAAATGAGACCGCTCTGTAAACTTACCGAATCTCTTGTGTTTAATATAATCTTGTGTAAACCCCCAGTGTAGGAATACTTCCTGTGACACCGAATTAATCCCACTTTTAACAGATGGTTTAGACGATAACAAATTTAGTAGGCCTATTAAATTCCTATTTCATGTGATGCAAATCTAGGTATTACCAGTATTTTGGGTGGGAGAGTAATGCCTCGCTAAATACAGTAATTTACACGTATTACTTGATATGTTGACCTGGTTGTTTGTAGCTCATATACATAAACCCCAGTAGAACCTTCTAGAAAATTTTAAGAAAACCTTTGAAAATTTGAAAGTTTTAAGAAAGTTGAAGAAATCTCTGGAACAATTTTGGAACACTAGGACCCACTGGAGAATGTTGAAAATATGTTATGAATTTTATACTGGACTGATGACCTTGGAAGTGTGCGATATTTCGACTTATTACAAGAGTCTTCATCTAGCAACTGCGATGATGACCTGTTATGGTAACGGATGGCCACGTACGAGAACCGGTGAGGAATGTAAGGAATATGTCGATCCCGATCATGGGGAAAGAAAGCTTAAATCCGGTCATCTTCTTGTTTCTCCACTCTATACCAGTTGGTTTCTTAGACTTGGGATGATGTTGACTGATTCGGGTTTTCATAGTGAATGTTTTGTTTCTCCTACTTGATATCCAGGTGCAATTATTACCGTTCACCAAGTTGAATTTCTTATCTCTTCCCTTTTATTTTAACACGTTCAAAACAGTTTAAAATGTTGTGCATTTAATAGAGGGTTAGGGCTTCAAGCAGGACTTGTTTTCGTATCAAACCCATTGTTGAAACAGACAGAGAGGAATGGTTGACATACATCTTTGAAAATTAATATTGTTGAATTATAGAGAAATTCAAAATCCTGGTCTGGTAGCTGGAAACTTTAAATCTTTTCAGTTCACAAATTGAAATTGAATATAAACCGCAGCTTCAATCCTACTCAACCAGACTTCTAACATACCTAAATTATTGCCGAATTTAAAAGTTAATTCTTTATTGATTGCTTTGAGAAGAAAACAACATTGGACTTGTTCTTGTTGGCAGACGTATTTACCCGCAACCTAGATTACATTTTGTGTCTTGCTTCCTCAGGCTACAATTTCAGACTGAAATGAGACCGCTCTGTAAACTTACGGAACTTGTTGTGTTCTATATAATCTTGTGTAAACCCCTCAGTGTAGGAATACTTCCTGTGACTTCCAAATCTCGTATAATGAATGTATATCACCATGTTTCGCATTTTGATACATATTATGAAGTGTATTATATGCATTTGCATTACTTAGTATTTCTGTACTTTTTGCATTTGTAAATATCCTTCTGTTGTTGCAAGTTTAGAAAATGAAAATCAATAGAAAAAATAAATAAGTAAGCGTTATAAGTTCAAAATACAGTATTTTGTACCATGCTAAGTATCTAATAAAATAATATACAAGAATGATCTGATGCGTAGACCTGGTTGTTGTAGAACATTTAAAAACCAATAGAATGATCGAGAACATGAGCAGACAGACGGACTAAATATCAATATCAACAGAGATATGCCCAAACAATAATATAGTTTTAAACTCATGGTATTTGTAGTTATGATCTGAACCAGGGGATAGTTAAACTGAGCAATGGATGAAAATACCCTTTATTATCATTATCGAGGTCGTCCATACATATTCTAATAACATGATAAAAATTGATGTAAGGAATGAAACATATCTTTTCAACAAGTAGCTGGTATAATAGTTTCAGGTGAAATATCATAAGTTTAGCGAAGAATTTCTAGGAAACGGATAAAAGTATGCGCTTCGCTTTGATTATACTACTCCGCAGCGTTGTACTTAGCACATATATTGGCACTAACATATTAGATAAGATATCGCCTCATGGATATCACGTAATTCTTTGTTGTGGCTTATTAGAATCACTGATACTCTTCTTATGGATATGTTGCGGAATGTGCACAATGAAAGCGGTGTCTACATGGAGGCATTGATGTAAAGAAAATGCTCGCTTGCGCATAATTTTGAACCGCATACACAGATATAAAGGGAAAATGTCAGGCTTTTACTCTGCAAATGAAGAAATGTGTGTTCCAAAGGGTATATTATAGAATAACCGAGTTAAAAATGACTAATGGGTAATTTTATGTTCATATGTGGACCTAGATTTATTACCTAAAGCGTAGATAAACTAAGCCAGTTCAAAATGCTTGTCCGTGGATGGGGAACTATAAAATGAAAGTAGTTCACATTTTGAAAGTTGATCTTTCTAAAAGGTCTGAGATCTTGAAGTTATGACACTTCACCCACGTTTCTCTCTTATCATTGCTTACACAACTGTATACGTAATGGAACGAAACACATATCGAGGTTTAAGCCCTAGCAGGAGCGACGAGTAATAGCTGCTCGTGGAAGTTTAGCACGGATTCAGTGTACAGAACCAGAGATAATTATATGACACCCGGAAACGATTGCAGATAATGCCTTTTCATATCCCAAAATAATAGAAAAATAGCCATATTTATAAAATCTGTTCTGAGTTACATTTTCATTTTACGTCATTTGTTCAACTGCCTATCGGTTACCACTAATGGCGAGTAATAGCGATACCACGCCAGCAGGTGAGGGGTAAAAAAAGAATTGAGAGCCCCAACTCGAAACAAGGTACAAGGCTAATACAGTCCGGGAAATATACGCTGGTGGGAAGATATGCCTACCCGTGTGAAGGCTGGTAGGCTGGCTTTCATTAAGTGTCGATATATGAACTCCATAAGCGCTATAACCTTCCGTATCTATTTGAAGACTGCCCATGTGCCATATTAGGTGCAGACTTTTCTCTCCCACATATTATTTTCTTTTTTGTTGTTGAAATATGTGAAACTATATATTCACACTTGTCAGCAGCCGGGAGAAAACCATTTCTTCATTTATCTCCTTAGGTAACTCAATCCGAAGTCACATACGTTCATAGGAATATCCTTGACTTGTAGTAACATTTGAGACTGTGAGATTTAACGTTAAGTCGGCAGAATACATTATACCACCTTCCGGCATAGTAATGATGTAATGAAGTATCCATTGCGGGGCATACCTTTTGTGGAGTATGCTCAGGCCTTGACAATCGGTACTTAAAAGTGAAATTCAACCAATATTGTACGTAAATATATTACTTGTGTCTCCCACTATTGGTATGGTTGTTAAGGCGGGAGTTGAGTCAGATTTGGCCTATGTTATAACACAATTTTACACAACTTTCCCATATATCAGCCGAATACTACATTTGTGCCAATGTGTCTTATATTGCGTGTATTACGGTGTTTTATATAATAGTTTATTATGGTCTATACCGACATGTGTTTGCTTTATAATGTATATTATGCTCAGTTTTGTTTTTTGTTTTATATATATATATCTCATTGTACTTTTTATTGCTATGAGCACACTTGTATATTTTGTGTGTGCTTTTTAAAAATGCTTTTTATGTTTTTATTGTACAGCGCATCGAAACTTTTGTATTATGCGCTTAACAAATGTAATTTATTATTATTATTATTTTCATTCAATTTTGACCAAAAGGTGAATTTGCACTAAAAGCTCTTTGTTCATTCAAGCAATATTCTCACTCTGTTAGTATTAATGAAATTCTCCATATGCCATTCTTATTACGGTTCGGAGAAACGGTGTTTGCACACTTCTAGAAATCACAAGTGAACTAATAAATAATAACAAATTTGTTTAGTATAGCAATATGTCTTTGTAACATGTATAACATTGAACGTGACCATTTTTGCCAGGCATATATAAAGCAATCAATATCCCTCGTCCTCCTGAAGGGGAGGGGGGGGGGGGGGGTGGTTACAAGCCCCTAAGAATTTTCGCCGATTGCGCTAAAACGCAAAGGACAGTGACAGTGTCTAGGGGATCTCTTTTACTCCCTTGCGCTCATTTTGAAGAAAATAATTTGAGGGTACCACCTTACCCGGATGTAGGATAAGCCGGCAAAGTCAGATGGTAGGGGAGGGGAGGGGGGGGGGGGGGGGTGGCTGCCACCTTACAACTTTGAAAATTCGCCATTTTAATTGTATGGTCCTGAATCCTATAGTATAATGTATAAGAAACATTATTTCCCCTTTTAATGTTGGCCTATATTTCACTTGTGGTCGGCCATGTTTAGTGACGTTATTGTGACGTCTTGCGTACCAAAATAAGCATACTCTGCAACTCGGTTTGGATTTTCTTTAGTTAACAGTGTTACAAAACGTCTCAAGAGGACGAGGGATATGGAGTTAAGTTTGATGCCGACCTGCTGGAATTTAGGATTTCAGCTGCGGGCATTGATTTGATTTAACGGCTGCGTAATGCGAATTCTATGAAATGAATAACTAGCAGGATTGAAAGCTCAAAAACTTTATTTTATATATTGTTATCTTACCAGTTATACAGGTCAACCACGGTAACAAATTGTTATCAAAGAAGTATTGATTTATCAAAGATTAATTGAAGTAGCTTAACGTATATGATGGCAATACAAATGTCTGTTTTTGCGCTTTAGACCTCACTCTGATGTTGAAATCATGATGACATTTGATCTGCGCTAAACTTCCAACAATCTTCAATGATAAAGGGATCTTCTTATCTTAACCGTAACTACCCAGGCGTGTGTTGGAGAATAAAACTATCAGGGTAGAAAAACGGGTCAAATTAAGGGGAAAGTCCGACCGTGCCAGCGCCTGTAATCGAACCCAGGTTGCCTGTGCGGCGGTCCAGCCTCTATCTAACTGAACCACGAAGTCAGCTTGAAACTTCTTAACACTTTCAACGCGACGACATTCCGAAATTTCACAATATATTTCATCAATGTCAAAATTGTTGAATTTCATTACCATAGTTGGAATAATCATTTGAAATGCATTGCAATAAGTACAAACATACCTATTATTGATTCAGTAATCCTTTGGATAGACTTTGAAAGTTGGGAAAGGTTTCTGAAATATCTGTTTTGTATATGGTACAACCAACAGCCGCGTGGAACGTGTTCAGATTGTCCTACTCATGTTTTATGGAGATGAGGAAGGTTTTTCTTGAAAAAGTTAACACTGAATATTTGACAGGTCTGATATTTAATTGATGAAAATTGATATCGCTTAGCTATAAGTTGTTCTTCAATACGAAAAACACTCACTTGGTTAACAACAGCTGTCAATTGATCTAAGTTTAGCTTATGATTCTCTCTGGAAACACACACAGCGTTGTTTCATTGAATACATTAGTTACCCCCGTAGTATTATTCTTTCACTTAAACGTGACCAAAGCACACATATTCATTAGAAAAATGTTTTATTTATATTAGATCAGTTACCAATCGAAATTGTTATTGATATATCGAATATCTTTATAAGAATCAATGACACTTTTATTAAGGTTATTCACGTGTGTTAGTGAACTAGTCACTAGGAGCTTTACAATGGTAGTAAAAATGGTACAAAATGATAAAAAGCATTATACAATATACATAGCAATATACATATAAAAACAAAACAAAATATAAACTGTTGAAAGCCAGTGAAATAACATTAACATTAAATAGCATATCACATTTATAAAATATCATTGTTAAAAAGATATATCTTCAGGCGACTCTTGAACATTTTGACAGTGGCAGTAGTCTTGATATTTAACGGAAGCTTATTCCAAACAAAAGGTGCTGCGAATGCAAAAACGCGATGTCCGTAGAATATTGTGTTAGTGTTCCTGGGAGGAATGAGCAAGGCACGAGATGTAGATCTTAGCGATCTAGATGGTGAATGGCGTAGTAAGAGTTCTGTAATGTAAATTGGCCCCTGATCGTTGAGAGCTTTGTATGTTAGAAGCGCGATCTTAAAAATAACTGTCATTAATCCTAAGCCAGTGCAGATTGCGGAGAACAGGTGTGATATGCTGGTGGTCATAACGATTCATTTTCGTTGTGAGTCTTGCAGCAGCGTTTTGGATAAGCTGCAGCCTTCCAAGGTCGCGAGAGCAAGCGATTGCAACAGTCAAAACCAGACGTCACAAATGAATGAACAAGACGCTCGGTTGATTGCGTATCAAGAAAGTGACGTATTTTACCAATCTAGTACAGTGCAAAAGATGCAAGCCGAGTGACATTACTGATGTGATTTTTCATTTGGAGAGTGCTGTCGAAAATGACTCCAAGATCTTTCACCGCCACAGAAGGGGAAATATCAGCTCCGCAGATAGTGATATCTTAAAAAGGTGGGGTTTCTTAAACATGGAAGTATGATGGATAACTTCTGTTTTTTATTCATTCAGCATAAGTTTGTTTTGCACACTCCAAGCTTTAACGTCGGCATTACACATTTCCAGTCTTTGTATGGCATTATCGCGGTTGGATGGGTCTAAGACAAGATACAGCGGTGTATCGTCCGCGTAGATCATATGACAGACTCCATGCATTCTGATGATGTCACCGATGGGTGCAATGTACATTGTAAAGATTGGAGGACCAGCGACCGATCCTTGAGAAACACCTTCTGTGAGCGGATATTCATCAGACTGCACACCGGTTTTTTAACTTTTTCCATTTCCATTTTTCTTCTTCTTTTCATTACGGTGACGTAGGCGCTGAAGCAGCCTTTGGTGGTCGATAGTGTCTAAAGCAGCCGAATAGTCTAATAAAATAAGAACTGAAATTAGAATATGGTCAGATATCGTTGGTTTTGGTTTCTGGTTTTCACAAATATTTTGTCTGATGTTGAGCATTTGGTAGGTGAGGCTTTCATACATTGTACATCCAGGGTGCACTCTATGAGGTTCGCATATATATCATGTTGTAGTTTATTATTATTATTATTATTAAAGCTACTAAGACCCCTGTTTTCATCCTTCATCCTTGCCCTAAACCAATACTTCCGCGAGCAATTTTACAGGCTTCAATCAATGACCCCTAAGCTTACACATCCTATCTCTCCGAATGCCCCAAGGTTTGGAAGTGTCAGCCTTACGCTCGTATCCAATTCACACTTGACTCCCCTTCCGGGAGTAGATTAACCTAGCGTATAACACGTAACCTATTTCCACCGAATTTGAGAAAACTGACACAGGCAGTGTCAACCTTTTATGTGAGATTACCTTGCCATTATGATTGATAAATATGTCACGTTTAATAGATAGTTTCATTAAGTATAACTTGATCAATTTTCACACTCAAGCAATTGATATAAATCCCATAATCCGTATATATCCGACGATCGATTGATCTGTTACATTATACTAATGCCCTTTAGGTAAAAATACACTCGAGTAATTTATTCCTTTAATTATTTTCAATCTTTTAACTTTTTAGGCATTGAGAAACTAATAGATTTAACTTTCAAGTGAAAAACGAGTTGACGAGTGAATTTTTTATATCGTTTACAACGTTTCTGAGATTGAATTCGTCTATATCAATCGCTCAGAAAACAGACTTATTTATACTACTTTGTGTCAGTATTGCCTAAAGGGCTTTGTGGTTTAAAATAAATATAGAAGCGATCCAATTTGCAACCCACAATATATTGAGTAATGGGTATACGGTAATAGTTAAGGTCTCTAAAAGGGTTACTGAGTGCTAGGACTTGATAAAATTAGAAAACAAGGAATAAAGCACACGTTGTGTACTTAACCTAAGGGATATCAGTATAATGTACCGGCTTCATTAATAGTCATATATTTGATAATGGGAATACTGTCAGTGGGTTGAGTAGGGAAAATTGATTATGTTATTTTGAGGGAAACTGTCCATTAAACGTGACACGGTTATCGCAGGAGTCAGCCAGAATTGAAATGTGATACACATTCTGTTCCAACAAAAAAATTGACACTTGGGTAGAAGAGTCAGATTTCTCAATATTCGGGAAAATGATTACGTGGCGCTTATAGACGCCATCCTGGTATGCCCCATTCACGACTGATTCTGTTTTATCATTAATTTTATATGATTTCATTGTCATTTTACAAGCGAAATCGTATTATGCTCCGGCCGATATATTGTCAGTCACAACATAATGGCTCCGATAAACTCGAATCCATACACCAACACAAACATTTAACATTCAGCATAATATACGTTTTAGTTGAAACAACCTAGTATTCTTGACAATGAGTTCATATCTCAGTGTTTAATTACAGAAAAACAAGAAAAAACCTTTTAGTATCTGTAGTGTTACTTTATACTCGGCAGGAAAGAGTAATGGAAGATGGGAATTAGAGACGGGAAAAACAAAAGTGGTCTTGTTAATGAGATATGTTACATGAAGTAGGTCAGACAGAGTAGTGTTAAGGGGGGGGGGGGGTATAGCCTCCGTAAAACTGCCGTAACTTCTTCATTGTTCATTTAATCTATATAAAAGTATACATTCTTTTGCAGAAAAGGGTTCAATGAATCCAACTATGATCACGAAATTGACCATTTTGGAGAAAATGATAAAAAACACGTTTTTGACCCATTTTAGGTTCTGCAAAGATAACTCAAAATATATTTTGTCAAATTTTGTCATACTAGTTTTATTATAATCCTAATAAAATTCCCTAGGAAACATTTTTTATTTTTTTAATATCTTATTTATTTTTTAAATTATAGACCAAAAAGTGTAAAAAATGTGTTTTTCGTGATTTTGGGGGTAAAAACCACATTTTTTGCACATTTTGGTCTATAATTCAAAAAAGAAGAAGAAGATATTTAGATACATTAATGGTTATAGCATAAATCATTTTGTGTAAATGTGTTTCATAAACAGATATCAAACGTTATCTGTGATTCCGCTTGCATTGCAATCAGCTATTTATATAGACACATTTCTGTCATAACATTTAGTTATTATACAAGTATTACCTGCTCTTGTATCTGCTCCGTTTAGATGTTTTTCACGAACCAACAATCACAACTTTCGTACTGTGCCTTTTGCAAGCAACATGCAGACAGGCGGACAAATAAATATATAAATATCAACAGAGACCATGTCAAAATAATAATGCAGTCTTTAAAGCCCATGGTATTTGGGTGTATCCTCCTTGGTGTAATTCATTTATGAGTTAGACTGGTGTTAAGCCTCTATTACTGAATAAAGCTGTCTAATCCTTTAATCCTTTAACACAGTTTAACACAGATTTGGTGCTAGGCTAATTCCGTGCAGAATTACATGAAGGATAAACCGGTGTTTGTAACTAAGGCTTGAACTAGGGAAATGTTTGCAGATAGTTAAATTGAGTAATGGATGAAATACCCTTTATTATCGAGGTTGCCCATACATATACTAATATCAGACTAATAATTTATATAAGGAATGAAACATAACTTTTCTACCAATAGTTTGTAATAGTTGTCAGATGAAATAAGTTCAGGGAAGAATTGGTAGGAAATGGATAAAAGTATACGCTTCGCTTTGATTACAGTTTACTCCGCAGCATTGTACACATATTAGCACTAACGTATGTTTAATATATAATATATCGCCTTATGGATATCACGCCATTCTTCGTTGTGGCTTAGAATCACTGATACTGTTCATATAGATATGTTGCTGAATGTTCACAATGACGTCATTGTCAACATAGATGCATTGATGGTTATAGCATTTATTTCGCATAATTGTGAACTGCATACACAAATCTAGAAGGAAAATGTCAGGCTTTGTCACTGGAAATGACACTCACGTTATTTTATTTTTTGTTGTTGAAATATTTTGTGAAACTATATGAAACAAGAGAAAACAATTTCTTCATTTATCTCCTAAGGTAACACAATCCTAAGTACCATACGTTCATAGGAATATCCTTGACTTATAACATTTGAGATTGAGAGATATAGCGATAAGTCGGCAGATTATATATACCACCTTCCGGCATGGTAATACTGTAGTATCAAGGGCTGAGCATACATACCTTTTGTAGAGTATGCTCAGCCCTTTACAGTCGGTACTTTAAAGACAAATTCAACCAATATTATACGTAAATATATTACTTGCGTCTCGCCATTTTGAAAAATATCTTAATAGTATGTTAGAAATATTATTTCCCTCACTTTTAAGCAAGAACCGGGTGAAATTCCGATATTTGGAACTTATTTGGCGAAAATTGAAATTGTTGCCTATATTTCACTGTACAGACGAATTTTGAGGTCGGTCATGACGTTATTGTGACGTCATGCGTGGGTTGTTTGTACTTGGTTTGATATGTATGGAAAGAGGAGACCTCTAGCTATACCATGCACTCTCAGAACAGGTATTAAATAATCATGGGTTAAAAGAATGTTGGTTAAAAAGTATACAACATTGGTTAAAAATGAAGCGTTGGTTAAAAATTACTTTTAATACTGCGTTGGTTAAAGAGTGAAAATATGATTATTTTTTAGTTTATTCAACGTTGGTTAAGGCATCATAATTTTAACCAACAATAGATCATAACAAGATTCCCGCCAAAGAATTTCATTGGCGAGGAAATTTGTTTGCGAAAATAACACGATTGATTTCATATACATATTCTGACGTGGTCTAAAAATTGCGGCCACTTTTTCAAGTTATCAATTCCCGGCCTCGTGGCTATGATCTTGTGCCTTGTCCTGTCCCTTGTTGGTCCTGGCCACGGGTTGGCGTCAATACTGAAAGCCAATATCGGGCCAATGAAACATCAATATTGTAATGTTGTATGGGTTAACATTTAGCCAAAAAAATAAAAGTTTAACCAACATTTTTTAACCAACTACTGATGGTTAAACATATTAACCAACAAATGATTAAAAATTGTAACCAACCACAGGTTAAAGTTTAACCAACCACTGTTGGTCAAAACATATTAACCAACAAATGATTAAAATGTGTAACCAACCGCAGGTTAAAGTTTAACCAACAGCTGTTGGTTACAGTTTTAACCAACCAATTGTGTGGTTCACCTGGTAACCTCCCGTTGGTTAAAATTTTAACCAACATGGTTAAAGATTTTAACCTTTGTTCTGAGAGTGTGGTACTAAAATAAGCATACTCTGCATCTAGGCTTGGGGGCGGGGGGGGGGGGGGGGGGGGGGGGAGGGGGGGGGGGCCTTCGTTAACAGTATTACGAAAACGTCTCAGGAGAACGAGGGATATGGAGTTAAGTTAGATGCCAACCTGCTGTAATGCGTTAACAATCTTGGTATTTAGGATTGTATCTGTGAGCACAGATCTGCTTTAACTGCTGCGTAATGCGAATTCTGTAAAATAACTAACTAGTAGGATTGAAAGCTCAAAACGTTATTTTATATATTATTATCTTACCAGTTATACAGGTCAACCACAGTAACAATTTGTCATCAAAGAGGTATTGATTTATCAAAGATTAATTGAAGAAGCTTAACCTATATGATGGCAATACAAATGTCTGTTTTGCGCTTTATACCTCACTCTGATGTTGAAATCATGATGAAATTTGATCTGAGCCTTACTTCAATGATTAAGGGATCTTCTTATCTCAATCGTAACTACCCAGGCGTGTTTTGGGGAATAAAACTACCAGGGGACAAAAACGGATCAAATTAGGGGCAAAGTCCGACCATGCCGGTGCCAGCGCCGGGAGTTGAATCCAGGTTGCCTGCATGCAAGGGTCAAGCCTCTATCTAACTGAGCGACGAAGTCCGTTTGAAACTTCTTAAGATTGTCCTACCCATGTTTTATGATGATGAGGAAGGTTAAGGATAACAAACGTTTTTCTCGCACACTTAAAGGGGGTGTGGACTCTCAGGTACAGCCTCCGTAAAAGTGCCGTAACTTCTTCAATATTCATTTAATCTTTATAAACGTATGTACAGTTTTTTGCAGAAAAGGGTTCAACGAATCCAACCATGATAATAAAGCATATGTAAAAGATCACTAACCCAACTGCAATGGTGGGGACAATATATACAAGGAGATACCAAAAGGGAAAGGAAAATACGAAGACAAATAGATTACACGACGTTTCGGCAAGATATACTTGCTTTTATCAAGAAAAATAGCTTTTTATATGTACAGAATTATACAGTAAAAAGGGCAAGATGTTACTCTGTTAAGAGTTAAAAACAAACTGCAATGGTGATAGGGCAAATACAATAGAACTACAAATAGTAAAAGGTGAGAGAGATTAAAAAGCTGAAGTACTGATATAGTGGTAGTAATACAATGAATTGGTGATAATGAAATTGACCATTTTGGAAAAAATTATAAAAAACACGTTTTTTGACCCATTTTAGGTTCTGCAAAGATAACTCAAAATATATTTTGTCAAATGTTGTCATACTAGCTTTATTATCATAAAACTAGTATGACAAAATTTGACAAAATATATTTCTGGTCTGATATTTAATTGATGAAAAGTGGTATCGCTTAGCTATAAAAAGTTCTTCATTACGAAATACACTCAGTTGGTTAACGACAGCTGTCAATTGAAATGTAAGTTTAGCTTCGAATTTCTCTCTAGAAACAAACACAACGTTACTTCATTGAATAAATTATTTACCCCTAAAGCACACATTTTCATTGGGAAATGGTTTTATCTATATTAGATTAGTTACTAATCGAAATGGTAATTGATATCATGAATATCTTTAAGAATCGGTGACACTTTTATTAAGGTTATTATTATGTTGCGCAATATAACCTAATTCACGTGTGTTAGTGAAACTAGTAGTGACATACTAATAATATTTCGCATTAACTTGCCTGTGGATTGCATAAGCAAACTAGGAAAACATCGGATTTTTAAGATAATTATTGGTATCAATTAACCTTTCGTATCGAATGAATCAAATAGCCTCGAATGCCACAGTAATTCTACACGGGTAACCTCCATTTTTTCACATTGTCACCATCAACAATGCTTTGTACAGAGCTATACCACAACATATAACTAAGGTGAACATGCTTAGACGATAGGATTATTTAAACACTTCGTAATAAACGCGGTTTAAGCTTAAAAATTGTGACTAACTAAGCTGGTGTAAAAATGTAAACGCGAGTTTATCTTTAAAACGACGTGTTTAACAAAATCCGCTTTTAAACTCTTGCGAATCTCGTCCCCATACAGGTATTTAATTTATTGTGGCCCAAATAGGTTATAAAAGATATCGAACGAATTCCTCAAATGCAAGGGTATTTTTAAAACTACCAAACACAGTTATTATACAGGGTGAGTCAAAAACAAGTTGTACGGGAATGAATATTTGTTTAAAATAGACCAAACAAATTTGACAAACCAATGAGACACGTATTCAAAGAGCAACTTATTCCTCTCATATGACAAAAGAAATCATTGAAATCGATCAATTATATCAGGAGCTATGCCTGTTTTAATAAAAGAACCCCCTTTTTTTTAGCTGTCCACGGAATGCTTAATTCTCTTGATATCTACCCACTCTAAGTGGGCAGCAAAATGTACACACGGTCATTCATATTCAATTAAGATTAAAGCCCGGGAGTTTCAAACACAGGTGGGAATGGTGTGCCTAAAATAAATAATCAGTGACTACAATAAGACTTTAACCTTCTCTGATTCTATGATTTTGCATTATGAGGAATAAAACAATTACTTCCTGATATGATAATGATGAGTTTTAAACATTTTCTTTACTTTGTTCTGTTTAACGTATCGGTGGAAAGCTAAACAAATGGGTTCTTTTAGTAAAACAGCTATAACTCTGGATAGGAATGATCGATTGCAGTCATTCTTTTTTTCAGATGATCAGAAGAATATTTTCGTCAAAATATCGCTTGAGTTTTAGGTCAATTTTCTTTTTCTTTCTCAGGAAAAAATATTCAAATCCGTACCACTTCTTTTTGACTCACCCTGTACATATATGGTACACATAGAGTAAAACGGATGATTGGAGACATGGGACGAATCAAATTTTCAAAAAGAAGTAGCAGTATTCCTGCCTAGGGGTTACTGTAACATTTGACATCACAACTATTAAAATGGTAAAAAAGTGTATAACGAGGCATATATTCCAAAATACATTCATATCCTAAACTCTTTTATGTTGCGGGACGTCAATATTTGATAATAAATGCCTTAACCGAATTGAAAGTTGGGCAGGATATTTTATGTCTGATGTGAGATAATATCCTGGAATTTCAATTATTCAATATGTGTCGCGCCTTAGAAGAATAAGATCTTTATTAATATGGACACGTACTAAGGATGAGCGAAACGGAAACACGTTTGTAGAAATAATGCAAAGATTTGATGGGCGATAATGGGGCATATCAGATTGTAATAGATATGTCACACTAGTGCAGCCTAGGGCTCGAAAGCAAAAGTGGTTGATGTATATACTGGTAAAATAACTAGATAAAGAAAAAATTAGGTTTTTGAGCTTTCACACCGATATGATTCGGGTAGTTATTTATTATATAGATTTCGGATTACGCGGCGGTTGAAGCATATCATCGCCCGCAGGTGAAATCCAAAATCCCCAGACTGTTATAACACATTACAGGTTAACAACTATTTATTGTTTTACGTGCCTGGAGACGATGTCCACATTCAACAGGAAAGATGGCTATACTAACAACATTGGTTACATTAGGTCACTGGCTTCCTCTGGCTGGCTGTAAGTTTTTATTAAAAATTAGACCAGTCTGTAAACAAACTTCTAAAATATCAACTTACTCTGTGGTGAGAAATACGAGAAAACATTTGAAGTCGGTTTTTCCCAGCACCAACATACCAATGGAATCATCCTGATCTTCCAATTAGGAAGAATACATCCTTGGTTTAAAGAATGATATGATTGGGGTGCTTTTCTCCCTGTCCAATTTCGTTATCGTCTGTGCTTTAAAAAACCTAGTCAATTTCCACTCCACAGCCAGAGTTGTAGCACATAAGGTTACATCCAAGTTAATTCCACATTGATTGTATTGTTTGCCAAAAAAGTAATTATAACATTGTAATTTGTTCTTGTTAAAACAGATAGGCTTCCAATCCAAACGGTATACCATTTTGTTTCCTCCCGCTACTAAACTAATTGTAAACCAACCTAACTTACCGCGTTCTACATATTTGGTTTAGGTTTCAAACTTCTCAGCATACACTTGAAAAACATCACGAGCCGGAGATATAGAATATTGTCGTACACAAATATTTGTTGGGCAAACCTATGGTGTTTCAGTGAAAAAGTAAAAAGAGTCTAATAATTCTTAGATCGACACAATTAATACACAAACACAAATATATGCAATACCGGTGATGTTTAATGCAGAGATGCATAGAATCAAAAATTGTACATAAACTTAAATGGTTCAAAGGCCGAGGTGCCATTCCATAACATCAAGATCAAGTGCTCTGGCACCTCTTTCTCGGAACTAAAAGTCCTTCACATAACTAAGGACTACTACTACAATTTAATTATGCAATCATGTGGCCATTCAAAAAGTTGAGAACAACTTAGCTCCACAATTTGATATCCACACTGCTCAATTTAAATCTGAAGCTTAACCGGGGTATTGTATTTATTTTAATTTGTTCACAGCATTAATATTAGCGAAACTCTAGCCAATTTCTAAACTGATGAAGAATTACTTTATCCTGATTTTGAACTATGTTGCTGTGAACTACGATATACTTTAATATATGTATCAAGGCATGACCACTGCTTCCCAATTTCCAATGCGGTGTTCCTGTATAGATATATATGCATCATTATCATCAACTACTAAACTGATGAAGAATTACTTTATCCTAATTTTGAACTATGTTACTATGAACTACGATTTACTTTAATACATGTATCAAGACATGACCACTGCTTCCCTCATGACATGTTAAATGTTCTGTTTCTATCCACTTCAACTGCTCGACTGAAGAAGAGGCTCTGCTTTTATGAATGTGAGCTGTTTGTGCTACTCTATTGTCTATAGCTCTTCTTGAGGTGTTATATTATTTAGAGCGGATATTCATCAGACTGCACATTTTATGTCAATTGTGTGAACTGGACCGCGGAGATATGAAGAGAACCACTCATAAGCTGTCCCACTTATCCCAACGGTGACGTAGGCGCTGAAGCAGCGTTTGGTAGTCGATAGTGTCAAAAGCAGCCGAATAGTCTAATAAAATTGGAACTTAAATTATAATATGGTCAGATATCATTGAAAGGTTTACTTCTGGTTTTCAATTTTTTTCTTCTGATGTGGAGCATTTGGTAGGCGAGGCTATCATACATTGTACATCCAGGGTGCACTCTATGAGGTTCGCATATATCATGTTGTATTTTTTATTATCATTATTAAAGCTACTTAGACCCCCTTTTCATCCTTGCCCTAAACCAATGACTTCCGCGAGCAATTTTACGGGCTTCAATCAATGACCCTTAAGTTTACACATCCTCTCTCTCCGAATGCCCCAAGGTTTAGAAGTGTCAGCCTTACGCTCGTATCCAATTCACACTTGACTCCCCTTTCGGGAGTAGATTAACCTAGCGTATAACACGTAACCTATTTCCACCGAATTTGAGAAATCTGACACTGGCAGTGTCAACCTTTAATGTGAGATTACCTTGCCATTATGATTGATAAAAATGTCGCGTTTAATGGATAGTTTCACTAAGTATAACTTGATCAATTTTCACACACAAGCAATTGATATAAATATCATAATCCGTATATATCCGACAATCGATTGATCTGGTACATTATACTAATGCCCTTAAGGTAAAAATACACTCGAGTAATTTATTCCTTTTACTATTTTCAATTTTTTTTACTTTGTAGGCATTGACAATCTAAGAGATTTAACCTTCAAGTGAAAAAACGAGTTGACGAGTGAATTTTTGTTGAGCAAATTTTATAACCCATGAGACCTTTTAAACTTTGAAATTGACAATTTTAACATAAGATTATTGCAGATAGTATTATTTTGTATCACAAAGATCGCATGTAACAGCGTTTTTGAGATTGAATTTGTCTATATCAATCGCTCAGAATACAGACTTATTAACAGTACTTACTAGTGTCAGTATTGCTTAAAGGGATTTTTGGTTTAAAATAAATAAAGAAGCGATCCAATTTGCAACCCACAATATATTGAGTAATGGGTATACGGTAATAGTTAAGGTCTCTAAAAGGTTTACTGAGTGCTAGGACTTGATAACATTGGAAAACAAGAAATAAAGCACACGGTGTGTACTTATTACCTAAGGGATATCAGTATAATGTACCGGCTTCATTAATAGTCATATATTTGATAATGGGAATACTGTCAGTGGGATGAGTGGGAAAATTGAGTATGTTATTTTGAGTGAAACTGTCCATTAAACGTGACACGGTTATCGCAGGAGTCAGCCAGAATTTAAAAGTGATACACGATATGCTGTTCCAACAAAAAATTGACACTTGGGTAGTAGAGTCAGATTTCTCAATATTCGGGGAAAATATTACGTGGCGCTTATACGACGCCATCCTAGTATACCCATTCACGACTGATTCTGTTTTATCATTCATTTTATATGATTTCATTGTCATTTTACAAGCGAAATCGTATTATGCTCCGGCCGATATATTGTCAGTCACAACAAAATGGCTCCGATAAACTGGAATCCCTACACCAACACAAAACATTCACATTTTGCATAATATACGTGTTAGTTTAAACAACCTAGTATTTTTGGCAATGAGTTCCAGTGGTATCTCAGTGTTTACTTACAGAAAAACAAGAAAAAAAGCCTTTTTAGTATCTGTAGTGTTACTTTAGTCGGAAGAAAAGACTGGAAGATAAGAATTAGAGACGGGAAAAACAAAAGTGGTCATGTTAATAAAACATGTTACATGAAGTAGGTCAGACAGAGAAGTGTTAAGGGCATATGGTATGGATGGATACAGTTCAAATGTATTAAGAGGTGTTATGATGTTGATGTTATGATGTTCTCAGGGCTTTATAAGCGATACCGACCTTACAAAAATGACAGCAGAACAACGGAAAACAACTCATGGGTACAAAACGGTCGAACGCTTGTTTAAGTATTGTAACTTCTTCAATCAGTAAAATTGAAAATCCCAAGCTTTTGATTGACTCCGCAAGCGAAGAGTTAGTTTAGATACTGGAAATTCACTTCTCTATGACACAATGATATGCTTCATGCCGTCTCAATGGGCCGTAAAATACGACATTGAGGCTTGTCGGGGTACGAATATGCCCTTAGGACCACGTTCATTATCAAACAGTAAACCAAAAATCACTTTGTTTAAATGAATTTCATGAACAGATATCAAGCGATATCTGTGATTCCGCTTGTATTGGATTTCTGCTAGCGAAATCAGCTATTTATAGACACCTCCTATTTGATTTCAAAATATCAGTCTTTGTACACATTTCTGTCATAACATTTAGTGAATTTGTTGTGCCTGGAAAGAAAGGGAATTTAATTTAAGATGAGTTAGGAGGTTTTATGAGAAAGAAAACAATAACAGGATTACACAATAATGGTGAAGTTTTAGCGTGAAGGAGAAACGCGTCCAAATATGAAAGGATTACGCGATGCTATAGGTCCGTTATGTAAGGCAACAACAAACAAAAGTTGACTTGCCCTTTCAGGGTCAAAGTCAGGGTCGGACGGTGGTTTTTTCTTCTTTTTTGTTGTTGATTTTTTTTGAAAATTTACTGCACAAAAAAACGTTTTAAAGATTTTTTTATTTTTTATTTTTAGATTTTTTTAAGATTTTTTATTTTTTTAAACGAGCAGATACTACTCTAAAACACGTTTTCATCTTTCTTTATTGTTATATGCTTCTTTCAATTTTTTTTTTTTTTTTTTTAATCTTTAAAAAAATAAAAAAAATAAAAAATAAATAGCGACCCTAGATTTCCGAAAATTCGGGTCGGTCGGAAAGGGCAAGTCAACTCTTTTTGTTGTTGTTGGCCTAACCATGTGGGTCACAAAAGTGAAAAAGTGAACTTTGAAAGTAAGTTTTTTTAAGAAAGTTTAAATTTTGACCCCATATGCAAAGGTCAACGACCTTTTCCGTTTGACCCTATAACTTGTTAACCAAACATCGGAAGTAAAGCAAACTATACTTTTTCGGAATCCTTGTGCTCAGGCGAACAATTTGGTAGGCTTCTTAGCTTAATTAAAGCCATTTGAAATGCATGGGAGCTCATTTTCTTTTAAAATGGTTCTAGTTGACAAATTCACAAAGAAACCAAGGTAGGAAGCAAATGGTCACGGAATCCAAGATTATGACTCTACAAGCAGGTCCGTGGTTCGAATCCGAATACCGGAGGAATCGGGGGGAGGGGATATTTTGGTCAATTTTCCACGTTGAAAAAAAAATCTGAAAAGTGGGGGGGGGGGGGGGGCGGGGTGTAGAGTTAGGGTTAAAAAAGCAATTCTTTTATTTTATTTTTTCTTCAAACATTTTTTAAGTTTGTTTTATATACCCCTTACCCTACCATATACTACAAAATACCACGACTGCGCAAGTTGGTACCACACGGCGTGGAACTTTTTCGGGGGATATTTTGGTCAATTTTTTACGTTGACAAAAATTCTGAAAAAAGTAGGGGGGGGGGGGGAGGGCAGAGTTAGGGTGAAAGAGAAATCCAACCAATATTGTACGTAAATATACGTATTGCGTCTACCACTATTGGTATTGTTGTTATGGCGGGGGTTGAGTTAGATTTAACCTGTGTTATAAAACAATTGAACACAACTTTCCCATTTATCAGCCGAATAATACATTTTGTGACAATAATTTAATTTTGACCAACAGGTCCACTAAAAGTTCTTTATTCATTGAACCAATCTTCTCACTCTGTTAGTATTAATGACATTCTTCATTTGCCATTATTATTATGGTTAGGAGAAAAGGCGATTGCACACTTCTAGAAATCACAAGTGACCTTAAATAACACATTTGTTTAGTATGGCCATCTGTCCTTTAAACAAGTATAATGTTAAACGTGGCCATACATAAAGCAATCAATATCCCTCGTCCTCCTAAGTGGGGGTGTGGGTTTACCACCCCATAAGAATTTTCGCCGTTTGCGTTAAAACGCAGATGGCAGTCACCTAGGGCGTCTAGGTGGGTACATCCCTTGCGCTTATTTTGACGGGAAAGAATGGAGGACCACCTTACCGCCATTTTGAAAATTATATTAATTGTATGGTCCTGAATCTTATAGTATATGTTAGAAACATCATTTCCCTCACTTAAAAGCAAAACACCGAGTGAATTCCGATATTTGAAAATGTTTTGGCGAAAATTTCAATTTTGGCCTATATTTCATTTTACAGACGAATTCAACAGGATTTTGAGGTCGGCCATATTTAGTGACGTCATTATGACGTCATGGGATGTTTGTACTCATTTTGGTATGTATGGAAAGAAGAGACTTCTAACTATACTTCTAACTATACCATGGTACCAAAGCATACTATGCATCTCGGTTTGGAATTTTTTGTGGGAGGGGGGGGGGGGGGGGGGGGGGGGGGTTGTAACCATCATTAGTTAACACACTGAAAACCTAAACTGGTAATCTTGGCTAACTTAAAGCTAGTTCAGACGGTGCCTGTCTTGACTAGCTTTAGCCTAGTCCAGCGCTTTACGTTAATCGCTCGACTAGCTGGATGTTAGTCCGTCCTAAGCTGGACTAGTTTAGGCTAGTCGCTCGACTAGGTTTAAGTTAGTCCAGATAGTGTCCATATTGAATAACGTAAGGTTAGTCAATATGGAAACATATTTATTTATTTATTATTATTATTATTATTAGTCAAGCTAGCTTGACTAACGTAAGGTTAGTCCGGCTTGGCTCGACTAACGTTACGTTAGTCCAGCTCAAACCATATAGTAGATCCCGCCTGACTCGAATTGTTCACGTTGCGTAGCAGTACTATGTTTCGCCACGGGTGATTGCTCTGCTGTCTGTTCAATAGCACTCGTATTGACCATGTTATTGGCGGGGCTGCTGACTACAATGTTAGCTGTAGTGGACTGGTCAACCATGGCCGACACGTAAGTGCTCGAAATGCTCGCGCTACCGTCGTTCTTTAAAGTTAGTTTTTCCCTACTCCGACTCGTCATTCCAAACAAAATTGAGCATATTCTACAGATGTTGGCAAAAACTATGATGTACACAATATGGCCACACAATGAAATAACTACGGCAAATTAAAACCGGACTGGCGATGATGTTCGTCTTATCTGCATGCCGCCATTGATATTTTTATCTCAGTGCCTTGACTAGCCTAAAGCTAGCCCAGCCAGCTTGACTAACCCAAAGCTAGTCAAGCCAGCTTGACTAACATAAGCTAGTCCAGCAACAGACTAGTCCAGCAGAACAAATCAAGCTAGTCAGGCTGAGCCGGACTAACCTTAAGCTAGCCAAGTTGGCCATAACCTATCCAGCAGGCTTGACTAACCTGCTTGATTAGTTTAAGCTAGTCCAGCAGGCTTGACTAACCTGCTCTACCTGACTAGTTAAAGTTTTCAGTGCAGTGTTACAAAAACGTCTCAGAAGGACGAGGGATGTGGAGTTAAGTTAGATGCCAACCTGCTATAATGCGTTAACAATCTTGGTATTTAGAATTTCGGCTACGGGCGCTTTAACTGCTGCGTAATGCGAATACTATGAAATAAATAACTAGCAGGATTGAAGGCTCAAAAATGTTATTATCTATTTTATAATTTTACCATATATATATATATATAGGTCAACCACAGTAACAAATTGTTATCAAAGAAGTATTGGTTCATCAAAGATTTATCAAAGTAGCTGAACCTATCTGATGGCAATACACATTTCTGTTTTGCGCTTTATACCTCACTCTGATGTTGAAATCATGATGACATTTGATTTGATCTCAACTTCCAACAGCCTCCCATGATGATGGGATCTTCTTATCTTATTTCTAACTACCCAGGCATGTTTTGGGGGATAAAACAACCAGAGGAGAAAAACGGGTCAAAGTCCGGCTATGTCAGCGCCGGAAATCGAACCTAGGTTGCCTGCGCGGCGATCCAGCTTCTATCTAACTAAGTCACGGAGTCAGCTTGAAAATTCTTAAGATTTTCCTACCCATGTTTTAAGGAGATGAGGAAGCTTAGGGATAACCAAAAATTAAAGTTTTTCTCGCATATTTTAACACTGAATATTTGACAAGTCTGATATGTAATTGATATAATTGGTATCGCTCAGCTATAAGTAGTTCTTCATTACGAAATACACTAAGCTGGTTAACGACAGCTGTCAATTGAAATGTATATAAGTTTAGCTTCGGATTTCTCTCTAGAAACAAACACAGCGTTGCTTCATTAATACATTAGTTACCCCCGTAGTATTATTCTTTTACTTAAACGTGATCAAAGCACACATATATTTATTGGAAAAAGGTTTTATTTTTATTAGGTCAGTTACCAATATAACCTAATTCACGTGCGTTAGTAAAACTGTTGGTGAAACAATTCACACTATGTTGCATACACTTGCCTGTGGATTGCATAAGCAAACTGGGAAAACATCTGCTTTTCAAGATATTGGTATCAATTAACTTTCTTTTCGTATCGGATGAATCAATATCAAGTGTACATTGGTAATTGGTAACCCCCATCTATTCCTTTTTTCACCATCAACAATGCTTTGTAAAGAGTAGGCCTATATAGCGTGTCCAAAAAAACGGGTTTCAAAAGTTTGCGAGCTTATAACTAAAAAAGTAGGAAACATGGATAGTTCATATTTAAGGACATTAAACATAATATACCTGACCTTAATTGGTTAAATTCTGTGATCAATGCAATATAAACTTTGTGAAATACAAAGATTTTAATACAGCGTGGTCAAAACCCATTTGTCCCACTTTTCAAGGAACCTCCCGATGTGTTGCAATTGCGCATTGTTGTGACTTTATCATAGTTTTGCCTTTGCATTCATTCTTTACACAGAATTGGACAGTAAACAAAATTATCTTGGTCATATTGTAATAATACAAGTTCATTATTTACATAAACATTAAAACAAAATGTTCTTTGTTAAATTCCAAGTTATTGTTAAGTTCTTTCGGAGAATAAACCCCATGCCGGGAATACTGCACATAGCGCACAGTTTCATGCAACGCACGGGTGGTTTATTCCTTAAATCGAGACAAATGGGTTTTGACCACGCTCTATTCAAATCTTTGTATTTCAAAAAGTTTACTTTGGATTGGTCTCCGAATTTACCCAATTAAGGTCAAGTATATTTTGTTTGATTTCCGTAAGTATAAAATATCCATGTTTCCTACATATTTCGTTATAAGCTCGCAAACTTTTGAACCCAGTTTTTTTGGGACACGCTGTACCACAACATATAACTAAGGTGAACATCCCTAGACGATAGGATTATATTCAAACACTTCGTACTAAATGCGGTTTTAGCTTAAAACCGTGACTTACTATGCTCGTGTCTAAATTAAACCCTAGTTTATCATTTAAACGACGTATTTAACAAAACCCTTTTTAAACTCTGCGAATCTCGTCCCCTCGAGTGATCGCGCGTTCAATGTATACAGGTATTCACTTTATTGTGGCCCAAATAGGTTACAAAATTATAGATATCGACCAAATTACTGAAATGCAAGTGTATTTATAAAACTACCAAACACAATTATTATAAATCTGTGGTACGCATAGTGCATGTCTAGTAAAACGGCTGATTGGAGATATGGGGAAAATCACATTTTCAAAAAGAAGAAGCAGTATTCCTGCCTAGAAGTTACTGTAATGTTTGACATCACAGCTATTCAAATAGTACTAGTGTATAACGAGACATAATTATATATTCCAAAATATATTCATATCCTACACCCATATTAGCTGCAGGACTGGACAGGATATTTTATGTTTGATATGAGATAGTATCCTGGAATTTTCAACAATTTAATATGTGTCGCGCCTTAGAAGAATACGATCTTGACAATAAGGATACGTACTGGAGATGTGCGAAACGGAAACACGTCTGTAGAAATAATGTAAAGATTTGATGGGCGATAATAGGGCACATAGATTGTAATAGATGTATCACTAGTGAAGCCTAGGGCTCGAAGGCAAATGTGGTTGACTATATACTGGTAAGATAACCAGACAAAGAAATAATGAGGTTTTTGAGCTTTCACACCGATATTTTCCTGGTAGTTATTCATTATAGATTCGTCAACCTGTAATGTGTTATAACAGTCTGGGGATTTCGGATTTTACCTGCGGGCGATGATCTGCTTTAACCACCGCGTAACCCGAAATCCGCAGACTGTTCTAACACATTACAGGTTGACATCCACCTTAACACCATATTGATTGCTTTACGTCTAGTAACATTTCCGTGTTCTATATATATTCTTTTGAAGCTCTTCAACGGAGACATACCTCTAAAATACAAACTTACTCTGTGTTGAGAAATAAGAGAAAACATTTCAAATCGGTTTCTGTCCAGCACCAGCATACCAAATGAATCATCCTGATCTTCCAATTAGAAAGAATACATCCTTGGTTTTAGAGAATGATATGAATGGGGTGCTTTTCTCCCTGTCCAATTTCGTTATCGTCTGTCCTTTTAAAAACACAGTCAATTTCCACTCCCAGAGCCAGAGTTGAAGCACATATGGTTACAACCAAGTTAATTCCAAATTGATTGTACTGTTTGTCAAACAAATAATTATATTATTGTAATTTGTTCTTGTTAAAACAGACAGGCTTCCAATCGAAATGGTATAGCATTTTATATCCTCCGGCTACTATACTAATTTTGAATAAAATGAGAACGCCGCGTCAACCAAGCCTAATTTATCGAGGAAATATAGAATATTGATTCAGTGACTGATTTCTTAAAAGAGTTCTAATAATTCTTAAATGTCTGATACCAAATTCAAGAAAGAATATAAAAAAATTACATTTTAAATTGTCTGTTTTATAAATTTCATATCCTTAAAATAAAACAAATAAATTATGTCGAATTCTCACTGTTACATAGGAATTATAAACGATATAGTGTAAAGTGAAATGAAAGCATGCTAATCGG
The DNA here is from genome assembly GCA_035610835.1 of Ophiura sarsii. Taxonomy (NCBI): domain Eukaryota; kingdom Metazoa; phylum Echinodermata; class Ophiuroidea; order Amphilepidida; family Ophiuridae; genus Ophiura; species Ophiura sarsii. The sequence continues at coordinate 43,691,443 of CM069450.1, read as the reverse complement.
TAATACTTATTGATATGCAAGAGCTGTTATTGGTGGGCTGCCCACCTTACTACCGCTTGGATGACTGCAGTAATGTAGAAAGACCTATGACTGCGTGTCGTCACTACCTAGACCTAATGCTGTGTGGGCTTTGTGGAGAACGGACCTTTTAAAAACATTGGTATTTAAAAGGTCCGTTCTCCACAAAGTCGCTTGCTTGTGTAAGTGTCTCGACTGCCAAAAGGAGTATTTTGCTAACGTCTCCACAGAAATAGCTTACTAACGGTTCTTTAAAATAATATTGACCTCTCTTTCTTAACCTTTCATTTTGCCTACAAGTACGTGCATTGCATTGCTGAACCTATACAGTTACGTCTCTGCTCTCTAGAAGCAATTTGAATTTGTAAATAAAATATCGATGTTGATTGTCATCTAAAAGGGCTCAGTAAATGGAATCCATACACTCTCACAAACACTAGAGGGATGTCATGCTTGATCATTAACCTCGGCCTTGATTAATCTGTCGCAGTTTGGCAGTATTCGTCAGAGTCAAAGGAGGAAACGAAATCTAGGCAACGTCATGGTACTCGGCATATTTGATACACTTATCATTTGGATTCTGGGTCACATAGTACTCAGAACGGCCTGCACATTTATATCAGGTTGATTTAGTGTGCGTGAAAAGAATCAACCGGAACCGTGGTCAAACTCGGGCGTACCAGCGGTGCTGTATGTGAAAACATAAGTCAGAATCAACTTTTTACCTATTACGACTCTTGTTTTATAGCATTGTATATTTCTTACACTCCTGGAGGCGCTTTTCACTCGTTGTAAGACTTAATCACTCAATCTGTATCCGTATTTTTCTGGCTCCAATCCAACTCTGTTAAAATAATCTCGGATATTTCCCTCTAACCCTACGCACAAATGATTGACAAGGTATTATGATAGAATCGAATCAAAACATCCGATATTTTGGAATTAAATAGAAAGTTTTTATAAATAACTGATTTCGCCGGTATAATCCGATATAATTAAGATACATCTGCGTAATTGTTGTTTTCATAAAATATAAAACATACAAATTACTTTGATATTGGTTTTGATCCTATTAAATAGATTATACTTTTATTAAATAAATTATAATGACGGAGCATACCGTTACAGGTAACGTGATCAGCTTGCAATACGAAAACATGGAGTAATATTCTCGTTCGGCCACATGGTTTAATTACAAACGAGGTCTTATATATTAGGCAAACGGTACATTGTAGTTAACTATACTTTCCTTGTTTCTTTTCTTTCTTTGTATACTTGTGTTATACAATACGTCTGCATTTTATATCACTGGATAGAGTGGAAGGCTTGTGAGTTTTAAATTAGCTCTACTCTAAACAACGAGTTCTTGTTCTCATGCATTCATGATCAGCTTTTGACATATTTATAGTTAGTAGATTACTGGTCTGTAAAACCATCTTGGTATAATCGCAATATGGTCCGATATCATTGAAAGGTTTATTTCTGGTTTTCAAAAATATTTTGTATAATGTGAAGCATTTGGTTGAGAGGGTGAAGCTATCATATATCCAGGGTGCACTCTATGAGGTTCGCATATATTATGTTGTAGTTTTTATTGTTATTATTATTAGTATTAGTGTTAGTGTTATTATTATTATTATTATTTTTATACGGTTAAATATATCCTTAAGGAGAAGGAGAACAATATTGTTTATTCCGTCCTTTGTTTGAATGACGTTTGTTTGAATGACGTTAAGGCGAAGAAAAGTTATTTTGAGGAATCTGACACTGGCAGTGTCAACATTTTATGTGAGATTACTTTGCCATTATAATTGATAAATATGTCACGTTTAATAGATAGTTTCACTAAGTATAACTTGATTAATTTTCACACTCAAGCAATTGCTATTAATCCCACAATCTGTATCCGACGATCGATTGATCTGGTACATAATACTGATGCCCTTTAGGTAAAATACACTCGTGTTATTTTTTCCATGTATTATTATTCTCAGTTTTGTACTTTCTAGGCATTTGACAATCTAAGAGATTTATGTCGAGATTTAAACTTCAAGTGATAAATAAGTTGAAGGAACTGGAACAATATGAAATCGGTTTAAACTAATTGTTGAAATATTCCTTTTAAAACTTTTCACTTTGAAGGGATTTGTTTAATGGATTTAACATTTCGATGGAAAATGAGTTATCGAAATGGAAGAGCTTATACAATCAATTTTTGTGATATCATAAAAATTGCCGCGGGGGAAACTTATCAAGATTGAAGATTGAATAAAATGTTAGATAGCATATTATTGGCAACAAAATAGCATGCCTACATTAGGAAGCTTAATATTTGTGAAGGATTTCACTCGAAAAGGCCTAACAGGTGCACTTGTTTCAAGTCGTTGCTTTCAAGCAACATTCGGTATTTAGAAACTGCTTTACGGATCATATACCGTAGTACACTGATGCCGTAGGCCCGTCTCCCGCTCGGTGTGCCGACATCGGTGACGACGAGTGAATTTTGTTTTCGAGCAAATTGTATAACCCACGAGACATTTTTACTTTGAAATTAAATATCTTAACATAAAAGTATAATTGCACAGAGTACTATTTTAAACCACAAATGTCGTATACGTAACAGCGTTTTTATACTACTTTGTGTCAGTATTGCCTAAAGGGATTTGTGGTTTAAAATAAATAGAGAAGAGATCCAATTTGCAGCCCCCAATATATTGAGTAACCTGTATACGGTAATAGTAAAGGTCTCTAAAAGGTTTACTGAGTGCTAGGACTTGATAAAAATAGAAAACATGAATAATATTCTCCCGGGTTAATATCCATCGGATAGAAAGTCATATCTTCAGTTCGTATTGATCACATGCAAGGAAATGAAACAATCGCACCTTTTAGGCATATCCCGAAGCCTGCTGAATTAAAACATACCATTTGTTGCCAATGATACCGCTGTCTACCATTCCTTACAACCTGAGTCTTGATACACTTTCCCGCCATGATATGACAAAATTGATATTTAAATCAATTATAAACGCAGCCATTTCTTACACTCGTTTTATACCTTGGATCGGCAAATACCTTCAAAGTGAAAATGTTAAAAGGATATTCCTAAAACGGCAATTGATTTTTATTAGCGCATCCATTTGTTTCACTCGTTTCCCTCGATTAAAAGGTGAATAAAACACACGTTGCGTACTTAACCGGATGGATATCATTGATAGTCATATATTTGATGATGGGAATACTGTCAGTGGGTTAAGTGGGGGAAAATTGACAATGTTATTTTGAGTGAAACTATCCATTAAACGTGACAGGTCATCGCAGGAGTCAGCCAGAATTGAAAAGTGATACACGATATGGTGTTCTAACAAATAATTGACACTTTGGTAGAAGAGTCAGATTTCTCAAAATTCGGAAAATTATTAAAGGTAGATGATCCGATTTTCAACTTGATGTTTTCTATTTTACATGAAAGGTCATCCTTAAAATTGTTGCATTCCAAAGTTTGAGTTGCATAACTCCAATGGTTCTATTTTTAGAAGCGCAAGGTCAAAAGACATGTGCCCATTGAGTAGTACACAGACTGGTTGATGGTTAACCACCTTTGGCAGTAATTCACCACATTTTAGCCTATAATTTCCAAATGAAACATTTCTGGCCCCTAATGTTTTACAGACATAATGAGAAAAATATGGGGATTCTTCTGATACCAAAATATCTTGATGTGAAAAAAAAATCATAGCCCCAAAAAAGTGACCGGGTCATATACCTTAAAGTGGCGCTTAAAGGCACCGTCCTGATATATGCCCATTCGTGATTGATTCTGTTTTATCATTAATTTTATCTTATTTCATTGTCATTTTACAAGCGAAATCGTATTATGTTCCGGCCGATATGTTGTCAGTCACAACAAAATGGCTCCGATAAACACTATTAATACACCTACACACAACATTCACATTTAGCATAATATAAGTTGAAACAACCTAGTTTTTTGGCAATAAGGTCTGGTATCTCAGTTTTTGATTACAGATAAACAACAAATACCTTTTAGTATCTGTAGTGTTACTTTACTCGGGAGAAAAGAGTAATGGAAGATGGGAACAAGAGACGGGAAAAACAAAAGTGGTCATGTTAAAGAGACATTGTTACATGAAGTAGGTCAGACAGAGAAGTGTTAAGGGCACATGGTATGGATGGATACAGTTAAGAGCCTTGATGATGTTAATGATGTTCATGATGTTTCCAGGGCTTTATAAGCGCTACCGACCATTACAAAGGACAGCAGCACTAGGTTAAATAACGCATGGGTACAAATTGCCGGGACGATTGTTTAAGTACTGTACCATCTTCAATCAGTTAAATTGAAAATCCATAGTTTTTGATTGACGCCGAAAGCGAAGATTTGAAGAAGTATCTATGAAGATACGAAGATTTGAAGAAGTATCTATGAAGATCTGTCATAGATATTGGAAATTCACTTCTCCATGACACAATGATATGCTTCATGCCGTCTCAATGGACCGTAAAATACAACATTGAGGCTTGTCATTATAAAACCGTAAACCAACTTGACTATAAGTTCACATCAACACACGGGGTGGACCTGAGTAGATTCGGTTTAAACCGACGTCTCGGGTTTGATCTATGTCACGGGTTGATTTTGTTTCGTGTATACAATAACCGTGTCATAGGAGGATAACCTCTACGGTAGACATTTCTAGGATAACAAGTACTATGGGACCCATGATCCAAAAGGTGAATGTATATGGCGAGATCTGCGCTCTATATTACTCAAAAACTGTATCTCCTTCTTCGATTTAAAATATAAAAATTTCCTGTAATACTGCACGAGGTTACTGATTAACAAGCATAACGCCCTCTACAGGTGTGCATATCTATGAGAGTGTATGATTTCCATTACCTGCATTACCATAGGTGACAATCAAGCGATTTATTCTATAAGTAACGGTAACAAGTTATGTTACTTAGCATGATAATAAATTTTACTTCATGAGCGGGGTGAAAATGTTTTGTCGCTGAAACATTAAACCTAGTAACCTCAGGACCTGAGTAGATTCGGTTTAAACCAACGTCCCGGGTTGATTTTGTTTCGTGTACACAATAACCGTGTCATAGGAGGATCCCCTCCCCCGGTAGACATTTCTAAAATAACAAGTACTATGGGACCCATGATTCAAAAGGTGCATATAAGTGAACGAGATCTGCGCTCTATGTTGTTGCTTAAAAACTTTATCTCCTTCGATTTAGAATAATAAAAAATAACTGTAATACTGCATGAGGTTACTGATTAACAAGCATAACGCCCTCTACAGGTGTGCATTTCTATGAGAGTGTATAATTTCCATTACCTGCATTACCATAGGTGACAATCAAGTGATTTATTCTATAAATAACGTTAGCAAGTTATGTTAATTAGTTATGATAATATATTTTCATGAGCGGGGTGAACATTTTATGTCTCTGAAAAATTAAAAAGAGACCGGAAAACGTTGCTTGTAAACACCCGATAATGCGGGTGTAACGTCTTATCTTTGTTCCCACTTCGATCGAACCGTTGTTGCCTTGGTTTTATCTAGCCCTTAACAAAGTTGAAATTGTTCCGGTTCTTGTTCATGTAATGGGATTTGTTCTGTTCCACACGGCGTTTACTATGCATTGTTTTCTGAATTTTAACCGGGAGCCAGATGAAAATAGTGATACTGCGAACAATCCTTGGATTCCAATTTAAAGTACTTCGATTTTTTAATACAATTGATACTCTCAGCTAACTCAGGTAGCTTGACAATTTTCTGTTTAATAAATATCACCAACATGTTCACCCATCACTAATCTAAATTATTGAACGCCTGTATTTGGACAATTTGTCAGCCGGTGGTCACCCTAAGATGGAAATCATAATTGGCTATGGTCGTTCGGTATGGACCAGCTTGTAAAAATTCGATTGAGCATGTTTCTGGATACCTGTCTTTGATTAAATTAAAATAACGATGAATGTTGTCATCTTGCTTTTTTAAAAATATTTCAGAGGTGAAACCTGGAGATTCTAAGGATTCTGAAATGTGGGAACATGATCGTAATCCGCGATGTAAAATTGAAACTAGAGCTCCGCCATGTTGCCGATTTTCGAAGACACCATTTGACACATGAGGAATTGCTACTATGTACAGTCTGTTGTTGTCGCTTTCCTATGTAACATGCTCGATTTCACTTACCATTTCGGCAATACGAAAAGTTCAACTACAAAGCATGAATTGGTATGTACTTCATGTCACCTGCATCGTTCAAAATCATGCTTTAACTTACACAACACGAAGTTGTAAATAAATGTGTATTAAAATTCACTAAGACAGGTAAATCCAATTTAAAATTCTACTTTATCCATAGACAAACATTTTCTTATTTCAAAAGTTTCTCTTATAGATTGTAGTTGGCATAAACTTTGTAAAGGCGTTATTTTAGACCAAATATCTACGTTTGGCTGAAACGAGTGCCTGTAATTTAGTTCAACATTTTATTTGACGAGTTGATTATCCATAAGAAAATGTGTTTAGTTGCTGTATTAAAAATGCACGTCTGTGTACTCTACACTACTTAAGTGGCCACTGCGAAGAGCAATGCAAATCTCACGAGACACTCATACCAACAGCTGACTTATCAAGTCCAGACAATGTAAATATCTGCAAATGGAATATTGAACCCTTTTACTTACGATGTTTGCTTTGACATTACACATTGTTTGCCATAAGTGTGGAAAGGGTCATCCATTTCAGAAATTAGCCTTGAATGGTTTTAGCGATTGACTCGAGCAATTTTAAGAAGGGAATACCGTGTACGTTTCCTCTAGTTTTCAATGATGAACTTCACAATTTACACACATATACCATTATGTTTGGTATGAAGCTAGCATATTCGGTTTCTGGTTGCTATACCACGCCGGGTTTCTGAAGTGCTATACAGCAGAACAAACTCTTAATTGAAAATGCCTCATGCGATTACTGTTTGGTGGATAGGTTCAAAAACAAATCCCGAATAAATCACGAACCGGATAGTTCTCTACACGACGCCTTCTACTGGTGTGAATTATTATGAGATTATGTGGTTTCGATTTCCTGCGGCACCGCAAGTGATATGATATGGATATGGTAATCGTGTTTGTAATATGCTTTGTTATTGCTAGTGTGATTACCCATTAGCGATTCCGTATGCAGGGTTTAGAAACAGAATATATTAGCTTGATTTCAATATCGATGAACCATTTATCACAAGACTGTTTAGTTTATACTAGATTGTATAATGTAAGGGTAAGACTCCATCTAATGTCATCACCAATATTAATGGATTACTAGTATTCCTTTAAATATTTAAAGTATTCCTTTGGTACTTAAAAATCTGAAATTCGTGAAAGTAAATTGGAAATATTTAATCGGCCGAGTGCACCAATGGTGAGTGACTGAAGAACAGCGCTACCTCGCTAGTAACAGAGGCGTAACCCAGCATTTTGAGAGCACCAAACCGGGGTAAGCTACTAGGCTAGTAACTTGCGAATAATTTACGCTAAATCTTACACCTGACCGGACCCATAGTAAGGTAAACTAAATGATAATTTCTGATTTGCCCGATGGACGATTACATAGATATGATGATCAATGGGAGATTTCTATCATGCAATTCATTATCAGTTTGTGTATAATTTACTCAACGATACATCTATCCACAATCATGCATACAAAATTGTAGAACTAATTTCAAACAATCAATCAACCAATCAATCAATTAATAATTAATTAGTTAAATAACATGAAACCAAATAAATTAATAAATACCTTTATATTCCAGAAGGTCTATTACTTTGAATTTGTATTATGCTCTTCCTTGCGGAATTGAGCACTCTATTCAAAGGTAGTCTACCTATTGGCATAATGTCATAATGTCGATACATGATACGCCTATTTATATAGATGAATGAATGATTAAATATTATAAATAAATTAATAAATACATTAAAAGTAAAATTAATAAATACATTAAAAATAAACAAAAAAGATGAATACAAAATAATAAAACATACACATTTATTTAATCAATTGATTAATAATGTCAATACCAGGGCCATCCTATCGTAGAAATTGACATGAATGATTTGATTAAAGTCACCATCATGTTATTATTAAACCATTGAACTATTTAATTACAAAAAACAATTTGTTTATCATAAAAATTATACCTTTTAAGTGCAGAATATGTACGGTCCTTATTTTCCAGATAATTGTAAAAAAAGAAAATTGACATTTTCGGACTCAATATTTCGTCATTTTATCGGTCTCTCAGACAAGCTCGACGTGTGTCATTATTTTAATAAATTAAATGTGTTAACAGTTGACCCAGAGTGACGTAGTTTAAGGGGACTGTGCACCTTCAGGTTCAGCCTCCGTAAAACTGCCGTAACTTCTTCATTATTCATTTAATCTATATAAAAGTATACATTTTTTTGCCGAAAAGGGTTCAATGAATCCAACCATGATCATGAAATTGACCATTTTGGTTAAAATTATTAAAAAACACGTTTTTTGACCCATTTTAGGTTTGGAAAAGATAACTCAAAATATATTTTGTCAAATTTTGTCATACTAGTTTTATTATATTCCTCATATAATTCCCTAGGAATCGTTTTTTTGAAAATCTTTATTATTTTTTGAATTATCGACAAAAAAAGTGCCAAAAAATGTGGTCTATAATTCAAAAAATAATAAAGATTTTCAAAAAACAAAAAAAAATCCTAGGGAATTGTATGAGGAATATAATAAAACACCCAATTCTGATAGTCCAATACAGTATAACTGTAATTAAAGTGCGTATTATGTTACAGTTTTACTGTGCCTGTGTTATAACACGGTAACACGTGTTACGGTATATTACAGTTGTTACTGTACCCTGTGTTACCCTGTGTTACAGGGTGTTAGCGCCCTCACGGAATAAAGCGCAATAACACTGACAATGACAGTATACGTACAAATACGTATACTGTACGTATTTTATATTTAACACCTTTGAAATGATATTGATACAGAATTTATATGTCAAAACACTCAGGGGGTTGGTGGTCGGGGAGGTAAAAACAAGGATGGCACAATCATAAACTATAAATATTGGATAGCCAACAATCTTAAACTATAAATGTTGGATAGCCAACAATCATAAACTATAAATATTGGATAGCCAACAATCTTAAACTATAAATGTTGGATAGCCAACAATCTTAAACAATAAATATCGGATAGCCAACAATCTTAAACAATAAATATCGGATATCCAACATTCTTAAACAATAAATAGTGGATATCCAACATTCTTAAACTATTTTCGTTAGTGTTATTGCGATTTATTCCGTGTATAACACAGGGTACAGTAACAACTGTAATATACCGTAACACGTGTTACCGTGTTATAACACAGGCACAGTAGAACTGTAATATAATACGCACTTTAATTACAGTTAAACTGTATTGGACTATCAGAATTGGGTGCATAAAACTAGTATGACAAAATTTGACAAAATATATTTTGAGTTATCTTTGCAGAACCTAAAATGGGTAAAAAAAACGTGTTTTTTATAATTTTCTCCAAAATGGTCAATTTCATGATCATAGTTGGATTCATTGAACCCTTTCCTGCAAAAAAATGTATACTTTTATCTAAATGAATAATGAAGAAGTTACGGCAGTTTTACGGAGGCTATACGAAGGTGCACATCCCCCTTAATGACGACACATCTTTTTAAAATGGAAAACCAGTAACGCCATGTTTGTCTCTCTGATAGTTTGTAAGCATTTGGCGCATGGGGCAAATATTGTTGAAAGAAGGTGTCCGGCAAGCACAACATTGTCCATTATAATGTTAGAAAATTAATTATCGAGCCTTAAATGGATACTCAATATTCAATATAATTACGCGATTAAGGCTTGATAATAACTTTTCTAACATATAATGGACAATGTTGTGCTTGCCGGACACCTTCTTTAAGTGGGACGATGTTAATTTGTATGGATATTAACCTCGCTATTTACTATTCTAATCTTATTCTCCAGTTTTGCTCTCAAAAATACATCGCTAGTAATTTACACTGCAGTTAGGCATAAGTACTAGCGAGGTAGCTTACCTTTCTAGTAAATTACGCCAATTTGGTGCACTCGGCCGTATATGTTTTTCAATATTTGTTATCAAATAATACAAGCGTATTTTGATTAACATTAAGTGTACTGCATGTATTAGCATTGTTTTCCGAATTTCATTTTAAATTGGAATCCTATCAGGCAAACATTTCCAAAATGCACGCATGAAGCAAGGTTGATTACATACACTTAATTGGAAAATTCTTCACAACATCTACCCAAAGTTAATTTTGTTACACAAAATGGGTAAAGAGTCATCTAAAATTTGTAATACTTGTAATGTAATTGAGTACACAAAACATTCCTTTTACTTCTGCGAAAGGGTCAAATTTATTGGGAATTATCATCATTTCTGGCAAATTAAGCTTTGCTTTTAAATTTAATATTGAAAGAGCTATGTTTGGTGTACAAAACTTTAATAATTCTGACAAGAATCTCATAAACTTTTTGGGTGCTGTTGCTAAACTCTGTATAAGTAAATTCAGATATGGTAACCACCAAAATTTGCTATTTCTCTTCGATTCAGAATTAAGAATGCGTAAAGTTATTTAACTTCCATGATAAACTGTCATAAAATAAAAATGCTAATATGAAGATATATTTGTATAATATAACATATATTGCAATTTCTGTTATGTATCATTTTTGTGATGCTATTTAAAGATAACATGAATCATTAACAGTATGTATATATTTGTATGGAGGAGAATAATAATAATAAAAAAAAGATTAAACAAATAAATAGCATTGTATTAGCATTGTAATAACTACTTCTAAGAATTCGGTCTCTATAATGCTTGCTTGAATTGAATAAAGTATAGGTGAGCTACGGTAAATAATTTGTACGAAGCAGTTCCTTTGAATCCTTCTGTTTTACAAATAGTCGCCGTAAAACTCCGTTGAAAATTGATTTCGGTTTACAAATCTCGTACAGTAGCCGAAGGAAATGAAACACAATGTAACCATTTTGACAGAAAATCCACCGGCTTTCTCAAAACAAATAATAACATTATCATAATTTGTTTTAGTACTTATTGAATAATGCAGCCAATATCGAATTAACTTAGATGGTAACCTATGTGTGCTACAGGTCTGTTTATGTAGGTTTTCAGCTGTGGAAACTGGGCTGTTTTAACCATAACTCTCATGGCTATGTTTGTGTGGATCGGGGGAGGGGGACAAAGTTTGAACTTTTAACACAACAAATCGCCGCGAACCCCCCCCCCCCCCCGGATTTGATCCCGGAACCATCCGCATTATAGCGCCGAGTCCCTACACACTAAGCTAAGTTCACAACGCTTGCCCGGGCAGAGATTTTGTACCCACATATCAGCTCAGACGATAACGTCATCCAATTAATGCCATAGCATGCGCATGGAGATAGTTCCTGGCTGTATGATTTTGTATGGGTAGTGACGTAAGGGTTATGGAACGAACATGAAAAATTGGTTCAATTAACCCTAACTCCCACGGCTATGTTATCGTGTGGATCGGGGGGGGGGGGGGGGGGGGGGGGAGTGGACAAAAGTATTAACTTTTTACCCAACAAACCGTCACGAAACCCCTCGGATTCGATTCCCGGACCATTAGCACATTAGCGCCGAGTCCTACACACTGAGCTAAGCTCCAAACGCTTGCCCGGGCAGCGATTTCGTACCTACATATCAGGTCAGACGATGACGTCATGAAATCAATGCCGTAGCATGCGCGTGGAGATAGTTCCTGGCTGTATGCTTTTGTATGGTGTGGTGGCGTGAGGGTTATGGTTATAGATAAAGGATAGCACCAGTACGGGGAGATATATCTCAATATCAAGGACCAAGGATTTATTATCCTAGCTAGAGAGCCAACTAGAAATAAGAAATAAGGCAACTAGCATATATTTTGTCTCCCCGAAATATCAGTGTATAGAGGTATGTCTCCGCTTTTTAAAGATACATATAGTTTGAACTCTGTATAAAGTACATTGTAAATTCGACCTGCTTACAAGGCAATGACAATGATGAGTTTTGGGAGTTTTTATCACACCTAATAGCTAGACGAAGTAAGTGACCTAATGTATCCAATTTTGAATAATTTAGAATGTGGCATTTTCTGGTTTTCAAGGGCCAATGTAAATGCAACCTATTTAAACGTGTTAACAGTATTTAGCCTTGTTGGTTTGGATTTCTACTGTGGGCCGTGATATACTTTAGCTGTCAAATAATCCAAATGCAATGCATTAAATAAAGGCAAAGATGCTTGCTACTCATGTGAAATGTCAAGCGAATCGCCTCTACGTATACCCCAGGCTAGATATTTGAGACGACAATTCTTTTCAGACATGTCTCCGTATCTTATACTCCCAATTCACATCCTTGCTATTAAGACATCATTCTTCTAAGGCATGATTCAACACAGATTGAGTAGTGTACTTCTAAACAGGTATTCTATGACACAGTTTGAGTAGACCTTTCTTCTAGACCTCATATAAATCATAAGTGCGATTTTCGATTCGGCACAAGCACTTATTATGAGAACAAAAACTAAAAGTCAGAGTTTAAACTCTTAAAACTGCGGCCAGAAAGTGTTCGAGGGTAAAAATATGTATTTTCAGACCATTGTGCTGGAATATAGACCTACAAGTATATCATTCTTTAATAAAGCCACAGAAAAAATGATGTCTTAATCATGTTACTCTCTAAATGTAAAAAACTAACACTCCGAAAGAGTTAAAATCTCTCCAAAATGTTCACTCTTTTTCGAGTGAGTACATATTGAGGTAAAACCATAGAGAACATAAACATAATTGAATCCCTTTGATTGTCTGTGAATGGAGATAATTTTAAAATGATTATAATTTTAAAAAGGTTATCATAGTTATGTTGTGGTATTTCGTACTGCTTTGTGCATGGGCATAAGTTATCCCTATACGAAAACAGGAAGTGAATTAATATCGAAATACACATATAGACAATTATGTTTAAAATATGATTTTGTAAGCAATTCAGAGGCATGAAAATACACACCATTGTAAAAACAATCATTGCGCAACCCGATGGCAACCTTAATAAAAGTGTCACGGAGATTCGAGATTGTTATGAAAAGTTCAATTGGTAACTGATTTAATATTAACAAAACATTTTTCTAATATTTGGGTACTTTGGTCACGTTCAAGTGATAGCAAAATACTGTGGCAGTTCGAGTGGTGACGGGATTTGTTGTTTCAGGAGAAACTCGATACTGAACTTACATTTCAATAGACAGCTGTCGTCAACTTAGGCCAACAAAATATTGTTGTATTGCCCTCAAGTGCCAATAGTCTTGAAGCTGGGTAGGTTTTTCTTGGCTGACAAATATACCTGACCATGACAGACCGTGGTTCATGACAACACAAAATTAGTTAATGTCAATTTGACTTATGTTTATAGTGTGAAAATAGTATAAAAGCAATCTATTCAAGCATACCAAGCAGGAAATATTAATATTTTGACAAATTGTGTAAAATCAAATCTTAAAAAAGGGGGGAAAAAGAAGAAAAAAAGAAGAAAAAAAGAAAGAAAAAAGAAATGAAATTGCAACCCTGATTGTTCAGATTTTAGAGTCGGTCGCTGAGGGGAACACAACAATATTTGTTGGGCCTTCCAATTATTATTACATATTGAATAACTCCTTATAAACTAAGCGAGACAATTTTTTATATATCATATTAAAGTTAGACCTGACTTAAAAATATGAGCCATCAGGTCGACATAATTCCGAATTGCTCCAGGTCTAAAATAAAAATGAGAAATGCTTTAACATGCAGGTTTAATCAAGCGCTCAAAGGAAGCAAAATTAAATTATCATCATCATGACTAATTATTAAAATGCAATAGTATTATTATCAAACGCTCCAAATAGATAAAAGTGACGTTATGAATGCAGACAGATATTGCAATAGGATGAGGTGGTTTTAAAACTGTACAGTTTACCGTGTGTACAGAGTGTTCCAAAAGTAAGGACCCAACATGTTTAGGGTGATAAACATAGTTAAGAATTCATTATAGAACTAGTAAGACTTGTTTTGGGAAGCTGAGACTTGGGAGATATGTTTGATACTAAATATTACACGGTAAAATCATTTTCTGTTAATCTGATGGAAGCTTTACATAAAGTACTATTTGTGTACATTAATCATTATACCTACTAGCGGGCATCCGCGCTTCGCGCGGACCCGCTAGAAGATTTCACGGGGAGGTAAGTAAACAAAGCGTAAGAAAATTTAATACAATACCAAGAACATGTCCTACATGTATACATAATCCAGACGGGCCCTAAATAATCCGAATATCGCAGGTGCTTTTGATAATCCAGGTATACATGTGCCTTAAAGTAGGTAGGCCTACCTTTGTCTTTCCAGATACCTATGTAGGCCTCCAATGTGACCTGAAATGCAGGTACCCGTTGTCCATTATATCCAGGGACCCCATAGGCCTAAGCCCTACCCCTAATCCAGTTACCACCGGTGCTCTTAATGGCACCGGATGCCACATAATCCAGGTACTGCAGTGTGCCGTTATATCGAGATACTCAGGTGCCCTTACTTTATCATTCAAGTAACTTGAATTAATCGCGGGTGCCGAAGATAGCGGGCAGTAATATTCATATCACAATAGGCAGAGGTGAGTAATATCAAAGCGTTATAAATGTTTATATAAATATCAAGAGTATGCCCTTATTCTACCTAAAGTGCCCTTGTAAGTGACATGGTACCCTTAATACACCATGCGCCTAGACCCAATGTGCTTTTAAATATACAGATACCCATGTTCCTAATCCAAGTACTCCACGTGTTCTTAATACACCGGTTGCCCATAATAGGCCTAAGCCCTACCTCTCATAGATGGCCTTAATAACCCAGGTACCGCATTTGCCGGCATTATATCCATACCAATGTGCCCGTATTATATCCAGTTTATAATGGAAAGCGCAGGTAGGCTATTATAGGTGCCGAAGCTATAATAGCGGGTGGTTAGTCATATCAAAACGTATAAAGATGAGGGTATTGTAAAACAATTATTCCTCCAATAGGCATGTAGGGCCTAAACGTATGTAGTCCCTTTGTCATGTTTGTTGTGTTCTAAATAAGGCCTCCCGAGATACTACCTAATACACCCTTAAAATCCAGTAATCACAGGTGGCACACCTGCGCATAGTCCAGGTAATTTGAGACTATCTGCGTTTTATAGTGAACCCCGTAATCCATACCACTGGCGCCCTTACTAATCGAGACACTCTATAATAATCATGATAATATACTACACGTTCCGTTTATCCAGATGCCCATGTGTCCTTATATCCAGATTATCAAGTAAGGGAAGTGCGGGGAGGAGGAGGTGGCTTTAGGGTATGATGGGGCAATACCGCACGGGCCGTTTATCCAGATACCCATGTGGCCTTAGTACATGTAGTAAGGCCGCCTTACTATATCCAAATTATCAAGTAAGGGAAGTGCGGGGGAAGGGGGCTTAGACCTTAGGGTATGATGTGACAATCCCGTAATTTACGTGCTATAAGCCGCACGGCGAATAAGCCGCAGCACCTCAAATTAAGATTCAGACCTCATCGTATACAGTAAGCCGCACCGCTGTATAATAAGTCGCACAAAGAAAATGAAAGGGGTGTGTGTGGGGTGGGGTGTGTGTGTGGGGTGGGGGTCGACCCTGATCCACCAGCCCATAGCTTCATGACCAGCCATGGGGTTACAACTGCATGAGTGACCCCATCAAATGTATTTTCCTTCAGCCACTTCAGTCACTTTAATACATGTTATCCTGGATACGGTTTGCGCCTTGAATAAAGGTCTTGGCTTTATGATTAATGTTTTGTTTGTGTCTTGCTCTCGTTACATTTTATTGTACTGTACGGTGTATGCACCGCGGAGCAACCGTACGGACTGCCTGCTTTCACTGCATGCCCCGTTTACATGGTTTACAACGTACAGTTTGCGCCACAAACGCGTACACACTTTGTCTGCGTCATTACGTGTGCGCCGAATCGCGTGCGCCATGTTAAACGCGGTCGCGCAGCAACAACATAGGAGGTTGGTATGGTAACGCCAGTTTCTTTATCGTTAGCAAACTACGCGTTCATCTATGTTATTAATGTGAAAGTGTCACTTTAAGATCTGCGTAAGAGTTTTTGTTTACATTTAGAAAATGTCGTAAAATATTTTTATTTGTTGGACGTATAAATGCTTGTTACTATGCGTTCTTTAAGAATAACAAACAGCCGCATATACAGAAATGTAGCTATATCCCTGAAGAAAATCTTTTGGGTGAAGACCATGTGTCATCACTCATTCCGAAAACCACAATTTGTGTCCGAACAGTAGCTACCCGAGTAAAAGAAATTCAACATTTCGGATTTTCACATGCGATCCTTTCTGCGCATGTCTGAAAACGGGGGAAAAACGGGCATTGAACTATCTAATTAGCTCGTGTATTAGAGGCGCAATTACCACGCTTTTTCAGTTGAAGAGGGACGCGAGTGTAAAATTATATTGAACTATCTAATAAAGCCATGTTCCGATTAGTAATTAGTATATAGATTAACAAGTCGAATAACTGCCATGCCGTGTAGTTCCTGGGGTAAAATTATTTGTTTGAAATCGTGATCAAAACTTCACAGAAACGGCTGTTGTCACGTAAAAGGTGAAAAGGTGAATGAGTACATCAAAAACCCTTTTTGAATCAGCTCGAAAACCGTAAATGGCCAAATTTGACTGCATTCAGGCCAAAAGGGTTTTGTCCTCTCAAACAAGAAGCGTTCGCGTACATTCATTGCATATGGAAATATAAAATAACTGAATCTTTCACAAATTTTGAAAAACTGAATTTCAACTACCCCTTCCCAGAGTTTGACGACTGACCCTCTCCTTCGCGTTAGGTAATGTGTCTTTCTACTAAAATGAGCACAATATGTTTTCCTCGGACACTTTGAATACATAATTAGTTTGATGGAAACTAAGCAGACAACGAGAACATTTTGTTTTCGAACAGATTTATACACCTATATGAGACAATTTTACTTTGAAATTTACCATTTTAACATAAAAGTATTGAAGATACATGTAGTGCCATTGTACATTACGAAGTGTTAATCAAGGATCTTATATGTTACACCGTTTCTTAGATTTGATTCGTCTATGTCAATCGCTCTCTTCGTTAAAATACTTTATCAGTATTGTTTAAAGGGCATTGTGGCTCAGAATAAATAGAAAAGCAATCCAATTTGCAACTCAAAATTTATTGAGTAATGTGTATACGCAGCCTCTCTGTTATATTCTACGGTAATAGTTATGGTCTCTAAAAGGTTTACTGAGTGCTGAGACTTGACAAAAATAGAAAACATGAATAGTTTTCTCCTGGGTTAATATCCATCGGATATTAATTCATATCTTCAGTTCGTATTGATCACTTGCAATGAAATGAAACAGTCGTACCTTTTAGGCATATCGCACACATTTTAGCCTCCTGAATTAAAACATACCATTTGTTTATTGGCGAGACAGGTAGAAAATTCGGCGCGCAAAACAAGTAACATAAAACTGAACCTAAAAAACGGGCGCTCAAAGCTACACTCGGTCCACGAGGAAAGGACACCAAAGCTCGGAGTGAAAATCCTCGATAGCTGACCACGCAGTGAAAGAAAACCATGTCCTAAAATGGGAGGACTCTAAGATTATCGCTAGAGATTAGACTAGAAACACCAGATGGATACGTGAATCAATTTTGATTCGGAGGAGAGGCGGCAGACACCAACACAAGCACCTGTGAATGGCGACGACCGACGAGGGGGCGTACCAACTCAGACATCTTTACGACTCAGTGATCCAGAGCCTCCAGAGGGCGTCATCATCAACATCCAATGACGTCATCAAGAAACGACCTAGGAACACTAGGTCTGGATCAAACACAATCCACTGAGGAAGACATCATATTAGTTGTCGAAACGAAAGATCAATACAATGTTCTTTTAAATACCTGAGAAAACCATTCAATACAATCTGTTGCCAATAATATAAATGCCTGCCATATTCAACCTCAATCTTGATACACTTTTCAGCCACTAGTATGACTATATATGACAAAATTGAAATTGATTTTCGTATGGTCTTCAATTTCTTTCACTCATTATTTTCCTTTAAAGGTTAAATCTATTGGATTGGCAAATGGCTTCAAAGTGAAAAGGTTAAAAGGAATATTCCCCCAAAATGGAATTGATTGTACAAGCTCTTCCTTTTATTTTGTCGCATTTTCCTCTGAAGATGAATACTCTTGATTTATCAAATGCCTACAAAGAGAGAATTTTAAAAGGAATAAAACACACGTGCACCAATACCCTAAGGGTTATCAGTATAATGTATCGGTAACATCGATTGTCATATATACAGCGATGGGAATACTGTCAGTGGATTGAGTGCGAGCAATTGATTATGTTATTTTAAGTGAATCTGTCCATTAAACGTGACACGGCTAATATTTCAGGAGTCAGCCAGAATTGCAAAGTGATACACGATATGGTGTTGCAACAAAAAGTTGACCCTTCCATTTCAGAAGAGTCAGATGTCTCAAATTTCGAGGAGAGTATAAAGTGTCGCTTATAGACGCCATCCTGAAAAGCGCATTTTACGACTGGTTTTATTTTGCTATTCCATTCCATATAATTTAGGATTCCATTTGTAATGCAAATTAGGTCTCTTTTATAAAACTCCTCTGCAGACAGTGCATATCCAAGATTAGCTCTTCGTATTAGATGTATTAAGAGCCGTGATGATGTTAATGATGTTAATGATGTTTATGATCTTTTCAGGGACAGCAACACTACGGAAAAACGCATGGGTACAAAATGCCGGAGCGTTTGTTTAAGTATTGTACCTTCTTCAATCAGTAAAATTGAAAGCCCAAGCTTTTTGATTGACGGCGAAGGCGAAGATTTAGTTTTAGTTCTATGGCACACTGATATGCTTCATGTCGTCATAATGGACCGTAAAATACGACATTGATCAGGGTACGAGTATGCCCTTACGACCACGTTCATTATCAAACAGTAAACCAAAAAATCATTTTTATTATTTAAATATACTTTTTAAACAAATATCAATGGATATCCGTGGTGTGTGGTTTATGTCACACACACAGCTTTGATTCATGCTAGCGAATCAGTTATTTATATAAACCTGCTATTTTGTTTTCAAAATTTCAGATCTGTTATATATTTCTGTTATAATATCTAGTGAATTATTTGTGCACGGGGAGAAAGGGAATTTAAATACATATGAGTTATGAGGTTTTATGTGAAGAAAAAAAACCCAGGATGAAAATATAATGGTTAAGGTTTAGGCCGAAGGAGAAGCGCGTTCAAATATGAAAGGAATACGCGATGCAATAGATCCGTTCTATACCCATGTGAGTCACAAACGTGTAAAAGTTAACTCTGACTATATGTTCAGTGTTCACATCGAGCGACGTCCCGGGTTTGATCTACCTCCCGGGCTTGATCTACGTCCCGGTTTGTATTTGATTCGCTCACACAATAACCATGTCATCGGAGGATATCCTCCCAAGTAGACATTTCTAGGATAACAAGTACTATGTAACCCATGATCCAAAGGTGAATGTATATGGCGAGATCTGCGCTCTTTGTTGCTTACAAATTTTATCTCCGTCTTCGATTTAAAATATAAAAAAATAACTTTAATACTGAATGAGACTACTGATAAACTAGGCATAACGCCATTCACTGGTGTGCATTTATATGAGAGTGTATGATTTCCATTACCTGCATTACGATTTATTCTATAAGTAACGGTTACATACTATGTTACCTACCATGATAATATATTTCCCCTCATCAGTGCATTGTAACTTTTATGAAAAATGTAAAAGGGGCCTGAAAACGTTGCTTGTAGACACCCGGTAATGCAGGTGTAACCATGTTCACACTACGATCGAACCGGTTTTGCCTTGGTTTTATCTTGTCCTTAACAAAGTTGAAATTGATCCGGTTCTTTTTTTATGCAATGGGATTTGTTATGTTCACACGGCGTTTAATATGCCTTGTTTCTAAATTTTAACCGGGAGCAGTCATACTGCGAACAGGCTTTGGATTCCAATTTAAAGTACTTCGATTTTTTAATATAATTGATACTCTCATCAGGTAGCTTGACAATTTGCTGTTTAATAAATATCACCAATATGTTCATCCATCACTAATCTAAATAATTGAACGCCTGTATTTTGACAATTTGTCAGCCGGTGGTCACCCTAAGATGGAAATCATAATTGGCTATGATCGTTCGGTATGGACCAGCTTGTAAACATTTGATTGAGCATGTTTCTGGATACCTGTCTTTGATCAAATTAAAATAACGATTAATGTTGTCATCTTGTTTTTTTAAAAATATTTCAGAGGTGAAACCTGGAGATTGTAAGGATTCTGAAATGTAGGAACATGGTTATATTCCGTGATGTAAAATTGAAACTAGAGCTCCGCCATGTTGCCGATTTTCCAAGACACCATGTGACACATGAGGAATTGCTACTATGTACAGTCTGTTGTTGTCGCTTTCCTATGTAACATGCTCGATTTCATATTTTTGAGATTATTATTTCTCACAACAGTAAATAAGCTTAACTCTGGGGTAGCTTTCTGGCAGCAACTCGCTTGCCTTTCGTCAGCCCCAATAACACGTGGGGGCGCTGTTGGCGGTTTTGCTATTGAGTCTCATCATCATCGCCGTCAGGCGGTGATGGATGACAACTCAATAGCGGCGTGTAGATCGCTGGTAGGTAATACCGTCCTCCGTCTCTGTTGAGGGAGCTCTGCCTGAGCCTGATATGTGCTGCTTCGCGTACTCCTCGTCCAAACCAAGAGGAGTCAGAATCAAGGATTCTGATGTTGTCCTTGGGGAACTTATGCCCGGTCCTCGTGGAATGTTCAGCGACGGGGGACGGTTCCCGTTGGTGTTCGGCGGCTCTGATGCCCAGGGGGCGTTTGGTCTCGCCAACGTAGGAGGCAGGGCATTGCTGACAAGCAATATGATAGACTGTGCCACATTTCTCCTTCAAGTCTATTTTGTCCTTGGGCGAGACTATGTGCTGTCTGAGGGTGTTCCTGGGTATAAAGTGGACCCGGACACCGCGTTTGGTGAGTACTCTGCGCAGGCCTTCCGAAACACCTCTGACGTAGGGTAGGGTTACCGACCCTTTTTCTGTGGACGGGGCGTCTGTTTGGTTGCGTTTTGGGCGGTTTTGTGAATTGCTCGATTTCACTTACCATTTCAGCAACACGAAAAGTTCAACTTCAAAGCACACTTGTGTAGCAATTTAAAACATCGATGTACTACAGATGGAATGTGAAAAAGTGTTGCATTTAGTTTTGGTCTCTTTATTAAGTAATGTATACTTTTGGTATGTACTTCATGTCACCTGCATCTTTCAAAATCATACTTACACTAGATGGACTAGTTTTAAGAAAAATTAGCTACATATATACCTCCCAGAAGTGACGGCAATCGTTTTTATAGCGCAAAATCCATAATGGCCGCCATACAGGGGCCCCAAAATTCAAATGGCTTCAATTAAGCTAAAAAGCATACCAAATTGTTCGGCTGAGCACATGGATTTCGATAACGTATAGTTTGCCCTACCTCCGATGTTTGGTTAACGAGTTATCGGGTAAAACGTGAAAAGGTCGTTGACCTTTACATACGGGGTCAAAATTTAAACTTGCTCCGATTTTGAAAAACAATATCTCATATTGTTCGTATAATCACAAGGATTCAAAAAATGGTATTTTTTTGCCACACGGAATATTTTGTGTGGGTCAAAAGGTCAAGGTATACTACCCGTACGGAACCTGACCTTTTGACCCCTTTATAAGGTACAACAGACACTCTAGGTGGTAAAAACTATCATTTCTGAAATCCTTGCAATCAGACCAACAATTTGAGATATAATTTTTCAAAATGAGAGCAAGTTTAAATTTTGACCCCATATGCAAAGGTCAACGACCTTTTTACGTTTTACCCGATAGCTCGTTAACCAAACATCGGAAGTGGGGCAAACTATACATTTTCCGAATCCTTTTGCTCAGCCGAACAATTTGGTATGCTTAATTGAAGCCATTTGAATTTTGGGGCCCCTGTATGGCGGCCATTTTGGATTTTGCGCTATAAAATCGATTGCCGTCACTTCTGGGAGGTATATAGAAGCTAATTTTTCTTGAAATTAGTCCATCTTGACAAATCCATCAAGAAAAAAAGGTATCCTAAAACTGGTCACGGATATCATGGAAATGACTCTACTATAACCATTTTGATCCACCCGGCTTTCTCAAAAAAAATATCGAATTAATTTGGCAACCTATATGTGCTACAAGTCTGGTTATGTAGGGTTTACTGGGCTGTTTTAAGGGTAGAGGATAGCACCTGTACGGGGAGATATGTCTCAATCTCTAGTGCCAAGGATTTTTCATCATAAATGAAAATACTTAGAAAGCCAACTATATAGAAATCCAACTAGAAATAAGGCAACTAACATGACTAACGTATCTGTTGTCTCCCCGAAAAGTGGTATAAAATCGGTGTATAGAGGTATGTCTCCGCCTTTAAAAGTTCAAACGAGATATATCTGTATAAAGAACGCTATGAATTCGACTTGATTACAGGACAATGGCAAGGATGCGTTTTGGGAGTTTTTATCAAACCTATAAGCTAGAGGAAGCAAGTGACCTAATGTAACCAATGTTGTTTTTGTAAAAGGAATAATTTAGAATTTGGCTATGTTCTGTTTCTCAAGGCCCAAGGTGGATTCTAACCTATTAACGTGTTAACAGTATTTAGCCTTGTTGGTTTGGATTTCGGCTGTGGGCCGTGATATACTTTAGCTGTCGAATAATCCCAAAAGCGATGCATTAAATAAATACCAAGATACTTACTAGTGTCGTGAAATGTCAAGTGAATCGCTTCTAAAGCAGACTCCCAGGATAGACCATTGTAACGACCTCTTTTTTCAAATCTGATTTGCCCAACATCTCCCATCAACCGTTTGTTTTCAGACATTTTTCCGTGTCCCATACTCCCAATACACATTTTTGCTTTCAAGACATTATTCTCCTAAGGCATGACTCAACACAGATTGAGTGAGTGTACTTCTAGGCAGGTAGTCTATGACATCAACGTATTTTATCCTCTCCTGAGTAGAACTTTCTACTAGACCTTACATGAATCATAGGGTGAGATTTTCAATTCGGCACAAGTATTTCATTGTTTAATAAATCCGCAGAAAAAAATGAAATAATGTCATAATCCATCGATGTTACTTTCTAGATGTAAAAATGCTAAAAGCTCACACTCCGAAAGAGTGAAAATCACTTCAAAACTTTTCACTCTTTTTGGAGTGATTTTATCTGGTATCTCAGTGTTTAATTACAGGTAAATAACAACAACAAAAATGCCTAGTATATTTAGTGTTACTTTACTCGGGAGAAAAAAGTAATGGAAGATGAGAACTATAGATGGGAAAACAAAAGGGGTCAAGTTAATCAGACTTGTTATATGGTGTAGGTCAGACAGAGAAGTGTTAAGACACATGGTATGAATGACGGTGCGTTTGTTTAAGTATTGTATTTTCTTCAATCAGTAACATTGAAAATCCCAAGCTTTTGTGATTGACGGTGAAGCGAAATTTAGTTTTAGATACTGGAAATTTGAATTTTCTATGACACACTGATATGCTTCATGTCATCTCAATGGACCGTAAAATACGACATTGAGGCTTGTCGGAGTGCGAAGTATGCCCTTAGACCACGTTCATTATCAAACAGTCAACCAAAAATAAACTTTTTAAACAAATATCAAGCGATATCCGTGGTTTGGGTTTTATGACACACACATAGATTCGATTTATGCTAGCGAATCAGTTATTTATATACACCTGCTATTTTGTTTTCAAAATATCAGATTTGTTTTATATTTCTGTTATAATATCTTGTGAATTATTTGTGCACGGGGAGAAAGGGAATTTAAATCGAGATGAGCTATGAAGTTTTTTGTGAACAAAAAAAACCAGGATGAAAATATAATGGTTAAGGTTTAGGCCGAAGGAGGAGTGCGTCCAGATATGAAAGGAATACGCGATGATATAGATCCGTTTTGTAACCATGTGAGTCACAAAAGTGGAAAAGTTAACTTTTTCTTCAAGTTCATGATATATGTGATCATTTAAGTACAAAATCTATATAGGGTTACCCTGAAAGTTTCGAGAAACGAGCCCCGATCTTGGACAGCTGCTGCAGCTGCTGCAGCTGCTGGGGTATCGCTCTTATTTATCATCAACAAATTGAACAGTGTTGACAGAAAATGTACAATCAAAATAACCCAAAATCCTACAAAATGGACTGACAAGATCTCTTTTTGCACTGTGGTAATATATTATATTAGTCCTTAAATCAGGATTAGATTACAACGTTAATCATTTGGGCAATAAGTACTTTTCCTGGTTACTGATGATTATGCTTGGGCCGCGGGCTTCTAAAATAGAGAGAAAACCTGATTGTCGTCGGCAAGGACTACAATCATTTAGTGGTGTGAAATCCGTAATGTCTTATCTTTGTTCACACTACGATCGAACCAGTTTTTGCCCTGGTTTTATCTTGTCCTTAACAAATTTGAAATTGATCCGGATCTTTTTTATGTAATGGGATTTGTTCTGTTCACACGGCGTTTACTATGCATTGTTAGTAACCAGGAAAAGTACTTAAATTCCTTTTCTCCCCGTGCACAAATAATTCACAAGATATTATAACAGAAATATAAAACAAATCTGATATTTTGAAAACAAAATAGCAGGTGTATATAAATAACTGATTCGCTAGCATAAATCGAATCTGTGTGTGTGTCATAAAACACAAACCACGGATATCGCTTGATTCTTGTTTAAAAAGTTTATTTTTGGTTGACTGTTTGATAATGAACGTGGTCTAAGGGCATACTTCGCACTCCGACAAGCCTCAATGTCGTATTTTACGGTCCATTGAGATGACATGAAGCATATCAGTGTGTCATAGAAAATTCAAATTTCCAGTATCTAAAACTAAATTTTCGCTTCGCCGTCAATCACAAAAGCTTGGGATTTTCAATGTTACTGATTGAAGAAAATACAATACTTAAACAAACGCACCGTCATTCATACCATGTGTCTTAACACTTCTCTGTCTGACCTACACCATATAACAAGTCTGATTAACTTGACCCCTTTTGTTTTCCCATCTCTAATTCTCATCTTCCATTACTCTTTTCTCCCGAGTAAAGTAACACTAAATATACTAGGCATTTTTGTTGTTGTTATTTACCTGTAATTAAACACTGAGATACCAGATAAAATCACTCCAAAAAGAGTGAAAAGTTTTGAAGTGATTTTCACTCTTTCGGAGTGTGAGCTTTTAGCATTTTTACATCTAGAAAGTAACATCGATGGATTATGACATTATTTCATTTTTTTCTGCGGATTTATTAAACAATGAAATACTTGTGCCGAATTGAAAATCTCACGCTATGATTCATGTAAGGTCTAGTAGAAAGTTCTACTCAGGAGAGGATAAAATACGTTGATGTCATAGACTACCTGCCTAGAAGTACACTCACTCAATCTGTGTTGAGTCATGCCTTAGGAGAATAATGTCTTGATAGCAAAAATGTGTATTGGGAGTATGGGACACGGGAAAATGTCTGAAAACAAACGGTTGATGGGAGATGTTGGGCAAATCAGATTTGAAAAAAGAGGTCGTTACAATGGTCTATCCTGGGAGTCTGCTGTAGAAGCGATTCACTTGACATTTCACGACACTAGTAAGTATCTTGGTATTTATTTAATGCATCGCTTTTGGGATTATTCGACAGCTAAAGTATATCACGGCCCACAGCCGAAATCCAAATCAACAAGGCTAAATACTGTTAACACGTTAATAGGTTAGAATCCACCTTGGGCCTTGAGAAACAGAACATAGCCAAATTCTAAATTATTCCTTTAAAAAGAACAGATGGCTTTGCTGGCAACATTGGTTACATTAGGTAACTTGCTTCCTCTAGCTTATAGGTTTGATAAAAACTCCCAAAACGCATCCTTGCCATTGTCCTGTAATCAAGTCGAATTCATAGCGTTCTTTATACAGATATATCTCGTTTGAACTTTTAAAAGCGGAGACATACCTCTATACGCCGATTTTATACCACTTTTCGGGGAGACAACAGATACGTTAGTTGCTTTATTTCTAGTTGGATTTCTAGTTGGCTTTCTAAGTATTTTCATTTATGATGAAAAATCCTTGGCACTAGAGATTGAGACATATCTCCCCGTACAGGTGCTATCCTCTACCCTTAAAACAGCCCAGTAAACCCTACATAACCAGACTTGTAGCACACATAGGTTGCCAAATTTATTCGATATTGACTGCTTCGCTAAAATAAATTATGATAACATTATCATTTGTTTTTGAGAAAGCCGGGTGGATCAAAATGGTTATAGTAGAGTCATTTCCATGAGATCCGTGACCAGTTTTAGGATACCTTTTTTTCTTGATGGATTTGTCAAGATGGACTAATTTCAAGAAAGATTAGCTCCTATATATATACCTCCCAGAAGTGACGGCAATCGATTTTATAGCGCAAAATCCAAAATGGCCGCCATACAGGGGCCCCAAAATTAAAATGGCTTCAATTAAGCATACCAAATTGTTCGGCTGAGCAAAAGGATTCGGAAAATGTATAGTTTGCCCCACTTCCGATGTTTGGTTAACGAGCTATCGGGTAAAACGTAAAAAGGTCGTTGACCTTTGCATATGGGGTCAAAATTTAAACTTGCTCTCATTTTGAAAAATTATATCTCAAATTGTTGGTCTGATTGCAAGGATTTCAGAAATGATAGTTTTTACTACCTAGAGTGTCTGTTGTACCTTATAAAGGGGTCAAAAGGTCAGGTTCCGTACGGGTAGTATACCTTGACCTTTTGACCCACACAAAATATTCCGTGTGGCAAAAAAATACCATTTCTTGAATCCTTGTGATTATACGAACAATATGAGATATTGTTTTTCAAAATCGGAGCAAGTTTAAATTTTGACCCCGTATGTAAAGGTCAACGACCTTTTCACGTTTTACCCGATAACTCGTTAACCAAACATCGGAGGTAGGGCAAACTATACGTTATCGAAATCCATGTGCTCAGCCGAACAATTTGGTATGCTTTTTAGCTTAATTGAAGCCATTTAAATTTTGGGGCCCCTGTATGGCGGCCATTATGGATTTTGCGCTATAAAAACGATTGCCGTCACTTCTGGGAGGTATATATGGAGGTAATTTGTCTTAAAACTAGTCCATCTATACTCTGTTTGGCCATCTCGAGACAGTGACGTAACTTAACAGGCGCAGCTTTTACGCACGCGTGTGTATCTTCCGCCTTTCAACGCTCGAGTTTGTACGCCAGCGCCGCGAGTATGCGCGCGCGTTATGTGATGCAATTAGTAGAATACGCGGTTACGTCACTGTCTCGAGATGGCCAAACAGAGTATAGTGTAAGTATGATTTTGAATGATGCAGGCGACATGAAGTACATACCAAAAGTATACATTACTTAATAAAGTGACCAAAACTAAATGCAACACTTTTCACATTCCATCTGTAGTACATCGATGTTATAAATTGCTACACAAGTGTGCTTTGAAGTTGAACTTTTCGTGTTGCCGAAATGGTAAGTGAAATCGAGCAATTCACAAAACCGCCCAAAACGCAACCAAACAGACGCCCCGTACGCAGAAAAAGGGTCGGTAACCCTACCCTACGTCAGAGGTGTTTCGGAAGGCCTGCGCAGAGTACTCACCAAACGCGGTGTCCGGGTCCACTTTAAACCCAGGAACACCCTCAGGTAGCACCTAGTCTCGCCCAAGGACAAAATAGACTTGAAGGAGAAATGTGGCACAGTCTATCATATTGCTTGTCAGCAATGCCTTGCCTCTTACGTTGGCGAGACCAAACGCCCTGGGCATCAGAGCCGCCGAACACCAACGGGAACCGTCCCCCGTCGCTGAACATTTCACGAGGACCGGGCATAAGTTCCCCAAGGACAACATCAGAATCCTTGATTCTGACTCCTCTTGGTTTGGACGAGGAGTACGCGAAGCAGCACATATCAGGCTCAAGCAGAGCTCCCTCAACAGAGACGGAGGACGGTATTACCTACCAGCGATCTACACGCCGCTATTGAGTTGTCATCCATCACCGCCTGACGGCGATGATGATGAGACTCAATAGCAAAACCGCCAACAGCGCCCCCAGGTGTTATTGGGGCTGACGAAAGGCAAGCGAGTTGCTGCCAGAAAGCTACCCCAGAGGTAAGCTTATTTACTGTTGTGAGAAATAATAATCTCTAAAATATGAAATCGAGCATGTTACATAGGAAAGCAACAGACTGTACCTAGTACCAATTCCTGATGTGTCACATGGTGTCTTCGAAAATCGGCAACATGGCGGAGCTCTAGTTTCAATTTTACATCACGGATTATAACCATGTTCCTACATTTCAGAATCCTTACAATCTCCAGATTTCACCTCTGAAATGAAACAAAAAAACAAGATGACAACATTAATCGTTATTTTCATTTGATCAAAGAGGGGTATACAGAAACATGCTCAATCCAATGTTTGCAATGAGGTCCGTACCGAAAGATCATAGCCAAGTATGATTTCTACCTTGGAGTGACCACCGGCTGGCAAATTGTCCAAATACAGGAATTCAATTATTTAGGGTTAGTAATGGATGACTATATGGATGACATTTGTTAAACAGAGAAATGTCAAACTACCTGATTCAGCTGAGAGTATCGATTGTATTACAAAAATCAGAAGAACTTTTAATTGGAATCCAAAGCCTGTTCGCTGTATGACTATTTTCATCTGGCTCCCGGTTAAAATTCAGAAAGCAAGGCATAATAAACGCCGTGTGAACATAACAAATCCCATTACATAAAAAAGATCCGGATCAATTTCAACTTTGTTAAGGGCAAGATAAAACCAAGGCAAAAACCGGTTCGATCGTAGTGTGAACAAAGATAAAACGTTACACACGCATTACCGGGTGTTTACAAGCAACGTTTTCCGGTCTCTTTTTAATTTGTCAGCGACAAAAAATATTCACCCCGCTCATGAATTAAAATATATTATCATGCTAAGTAACATAGCTTGTTACCGTTACTTATAGAATAAATCTCTTGATTGTCACCTATGGTAATGCAGGAAATGGAAATCATTCCTCTCATAGAAATGCACACCGGGTAGAGGGCGTTATGCTTGTTAATCAGTAACCTCATGCAGTATTTTTTTACAGTTATTTTTTTATATTTTAAATCGATGAAGGAAATACAGTTTTTGAGTAACAAAGAGCGCAGATCTCGCCATATACATTCACCTTTTGGATCATGGGTCCCATAGTACTTGTTATCCTAGAAATGTCTACCGTGGAGGTGATCCTATGATGACACGGTTGTTGTGTACACGAAACAAAATCAACCCGGGACATAGATCAAACCCGGGATGTCGGTTTAAACCGAATCTACTCAGGTCCACCCCCGTGTGTTGATGGGAACTTATAGTCAAGGTTACAAAACGGATCGCATCGCATCGCGTATTCCTTTCATATCTGGACTGGCTTCTCCTTCGCGCTATATTTTTATTCTGTTCTTGTTTTCTTCACATAAAACCTCATACATCATCTCAAATTCAATTCCCGTTCTTCCCATGCACAAAAAATGTACTCAATATTATGACAGAAAAGTGTACAAAAACTGACATTTTGAAATCAAATAGCAGATGTCTATAAAACCCGATTTCGCTAGCGTAAATCCAAGACAAGCGGAATCAGTGTGTGTGTGTCATAAAGCACAAATCATTGATATCACTTGATATCTGTTTATAAAATGATTTTTTTTGGTTTACTGTTTTATAATGAACGTGTTCGTAAGGATGTACTCGTACCCCAACAAGCCTCAATGTTGTATTTTACGGTCCATTGAGACGGCATGAAGCATATCATTGTGTCATAGAGAAGTGAATTTCCAGTATCTATGACAGATCTTCAGATACTTCTTCAAATCTTCGTATCTTCATAGATACTTCTTCAAATCTTCAAATCTTCGACTTCGGCGTCAATCAAAAGCTTTGGATTTTTACTGATTGAGGATGGTACAGTACTTAAACAAGCACTCCGCCATTTTGTACCCATGCGTTGTTTTCCCTAGTGCTGCTGTCCTTTGTAATGGTCGGTATCGCTTATAAAGCCCTGAAAACATCATGAACATCATTAACATCATCACGGCCTTAGTACATTTGAACTGTATCCATCCATACCATGTGCCCTTAACACTTCTCTATCTGACCTACTTCATGTAATAATGTCTCATTAACATGACCACTTTTGTTTTTCCCGTCTCTAATTCTCATCTTCCATTACTCTTTTCTCCCGAGTAAAGTAACACTACAGATACTAAAAGGCATTTTGTGTTGTTTATTTGTAATCAAACACTGAGATACCAGACCTTATTGCCAAGAAAACTAGGTTGTTTCAACTAAGACGTATATTATGCTAAATGTGAATGTTTTGTGTAGGTGTATTAATTCGTGTTTATCGGAGCCATTTTGTTGTGACTGACAATATATCGGCCGGAGCATAATACGATTTCGCTTGTAAAATGACAATGAAATAAAATAAAATGAATGATAAACAGAATCAGTCACGAATGGGCATATCAGGACGGTGTCTATAAGCGCCACTTAATAAGTTTCCGAATTTTGAGAAATCTGACTCTTCTACCAAAGTGTCAATTATTTGTTGGAACACCATATCGTGTATCACTTTTCAATTCTGGCTGACTCCTGCGATGACCTGTCACGTTTAATGGACAGTTTCCCTCAAAATAACATTATCAATTTTCCCCACTCAACCCACTGACAGTATTCCCATCATCAAATATATGACTATCAATTATATCCATCAGGTTAAGTACGCAACGTGTGTTTTATTCACCTTTTAATCGAGGGAAACGAGTGAAACAAATGGATGCGCTTATAAAAGTCAATTGCCGTTTTTGGAATATCCTTTTTTTTTTTTTTTTTTTTTTAATTAACATTTTTGGTTTGCAACATATTACATCAAAATACATTTTTAAGCTAACTTAAAAGATACCTATAATGATATATTACAAATTTATTTAAACATTAAAGACGATGTACATTTAACCATTGAAAAAATAGCAAGACAAAACAAGACAATACATGACATGGCCCGACACGACGCAACACAACATGGCACGGCACTACATGACATGACATGACACGACATGCAACATCATGACCTGACATGACATGACACGACACCACACGACACGACATGCCACAACATGACACGCCACGGCATGACACGCCACGCCACGACATGACCCGCCACAACATGACCTACAATGATACGACAAGACAAGACAAGACGACAAGACAAGACAAGACAAGACAAGACAAGACAAGACAAGACAGACAAGACAAGACAAATGGGACAGAGATAGTTTCTTACATCACTTGTTTAGTATGATACATGTATACCCTTTAACATGAGTACTTTCAATGTACAATCTTATTATCTTATATATTAATATTTAGAAGTACAATTTGATCATTAAATAAATCCTTTCCATTTGTTTTCAAAATTGCTCACTTGATTTGTTTTGTAGAAATAGCTTTTTTCATCTTGGATTTTTGAGTCAATGATACTTTTTAATATCTCAATATCAGGTTTACTTTTGATAGACCTATTTTGAAACACATGATACTTAGTACAGTATAACACATAATTAATCACTACATATTTTGAGTGGTTCGAAAAACCTAAAAAGACATCCTTACAATCAACTTGTATGTTGATTTTCAGTGTATCATTTATCCATAATGCAACATTTTTCCAAAAGCTATTTATTATAGGGCATAGCCAAAACATATGTTCAATAGTTTCTTTCTCTAGGCATAAATGGCAATTCTCATCATCGATAATTTTTACAGTCTTTAGAAAAGAGTTACTCGGAATAATACGATGTAGCAGCTTGAACTGGAAATATCTCATTTTTTCCTCAATCGTTACTTTGAAAGGAAGAGACCAAATATTACTCCAATTGGTCTCAAGTGGGAGTTTCAGTAGACGCTCGTAATATATCTGACTTGATGGTATTGTCATTTGTTTCATATTAAAGATGTTTCGTATACCACGGGTTGTTAACTTACTAATATTTGGTTTTGTAATAATATCTTTACCTTTAACATTATTTATATCATATTTAGATGCTTTGTTTAATATAATCTTCCATTTATATGGAAAGCTTTTTATGATACCATAATACGATACAAAGTCAATACAGTTTCCATACATACAGCATACTTTTGAATAAGATAAGAAAGAACCTTTCTCGTCTAATATGTGTTTAACTCTTTCGATACCAGCTTTAAATGCTGTTGTATGAAATACATTATTTACTGGATTAGTTAACAATGCATTATTCCAAAGTGGCATGTTATAGATCTCATCAAGCTGTAGATCTTTTTGATCGCAATCTTTTAACTTCTGCCAACCTAGAATAATATCTTTATAGAACTTAGGGAAATATTTCGGGAATGAATCTTCCTTCATATTTGTTTGCAATATATATTCAAGACCTCCCAACTTATCAAAATATCCTTTTAACATTTTCACTTTGAAGGTATTTACCGATCCAAGGTATTTAACCTTTAAAGGAAAACGAGTGAAAGAAATGGCTTCGTTTATAAAAATAAATTTCTATTTTGTCATATCATGGTAGAAAAGTGTATCAAGACTCAGGTTGTAAGGTAAGTAAATGGTAGACAGCGGTATGATTGGCAACAAATGGTATGTTTTAATTGAGAAGGCTTAAATGTGTGCAGGATGTCCGTCGGGATATGCCTGAAAGGTACGACTGTTTCATTTCCTTGCATGTGATCAATACGAACTGAAGATATGACTTTCTATCCGATGGATATTAACCCGGGAGAATATTATTCATGTTTTCTATTTTTATCAAGTCCTAGCACTCAGTAAACCTCTTAGAGACCTTTACTATTACCGTATACACGTTACTCAATATATGGGGGGGGGGGGGGGGGGGGGGGGGGGGGGGGGGGGGGGGCTGCAAATTGGATCTCTTCTCTATTTATTTTAAACCACAAAGCCCTTTAGGCAATACTGACATAAATTAGTATAAAAACGCTGTTACGTATACGACCTTTGTGGTTTAAAATAATACTCTGTGCAATTATACTTTTATGTTAAAATAGTCAATTTCAAAGTAAAAATGTCTCGTGGGTTATACAATTTGCTCGAAAACAAAATTCACTCGTCGTCACTGATGTCGGCAGACCGAGCGGGAGACGGGCCTACGGCATATGAGCCGCAACCGATTCCAGTTTCTAAGTACCAAATACCGAATGTTTCATGAAATCAATGACTTGAAACAAGTGCACCTGTTAGGCCTTTTCGAGTGACATCCTTCACAAATGTGATGCGATCTGTGAAAACCCGTCGGATGTCGCAAAATGTGAAAAAGGGATTATGGGAAAAATGTTTAAAGATTTGATTAGAAAATTAATCTCCAATACTTTGTGTCATCATCTTTTATGAAATTTCACCTTCAAAAACTTAGTTAAGTAACTTTTCTAATTAACCTTATAATGTTATTCTATTGAACTATGTATCTGTTTTGGCCTGTTTCATGATTTCTTGTTTTGTAGCTTTTTATGACATCGCAATAATCATTCACTCATAACTTTTTTTTGTAGTAATCGTAGAAAAATGATCAAAACCGTTCTGTAATCAGCACAGTTTCAGCTTTCTTATGATATAAATATCTCCAATATGAAAAAAGCCACCATGTGGCGGGTTTTCACAGATCGCATCACAAATATTAAGCTTCCTATGTAGGCATGCTATTTTGTTGCCAATAATATGCTATCTAACATTTTATTCAATCTTCAATCTTGATAAGTTTCCCCCGCGGCTATTATGATATCATAAAAATTGATTGTATACGCTTTTCCATTTCGATAACTCATTTTCCATCGAAATGTTAAATCCATTAAATAAATCCATTCAAAGTGAGAATTTTTAAAAGGAATATTTCAACAATTAATTTAAACCGATTTCATATTGTTCCTTCAACTCATTTTTCACTTGAAGTTTAAATCTCGGTATAAACCTCTAGATTGTCAAATGCCTAGAGAGTACAAAACTGAAATAATAATAAATGGAATAAATAACACGAGTGTATTTTACCTAAGGGCATCCGTATTATGTACCAGATCAATCGATCGCCGGATACAGATTATGGGATTAATATCAATTGCTTGAGTGTGAAAATTGATCAAGTTATACTTAGTGAAACTATCTATTAAACGTGGCATATTTATCAATGATAATGGCAAAGTAATCTAACATAAAAGGTTGACACTGCCAGTGTCAGATTCCTCAAAATAACTTTTCTTCGCCTTAACGTCATTCACAAAAAGGACGGAATAAACGATATTGTTCTCCTTCTCTTTAAGGATAGATTTAACCGTATAAAACTAATAAAACTAATAATAATAATAATAATAAGAACGCTAATAATAATAATAATAATAATAAACTACAACATGATATATGCGAACCTCATAGAGTTCACCCTAGATATATGATAGCTTCACCCTCTCTACCAAATGCTCCACATCAAACAAAATATTTTTGAAAACCAGAAGTAAACCATTCAATGATATCGGACCATATTGCGATTATACCAAGATGGTTTTACAGACCAGTAATCTACTAACTATAAATATGTCAAAAGCTCATCATGAATGCATGACAACAAGAACTCATTGTTTAGAGTAGAGCTCATTTACAGCTTACAAGCCTTTCACTCTATCCAGTAAGAAACAATTCAGACGTATTGTATCACACAACCACAGAAGAAGAAAAAACAAGGAAAGTATAGTTAACTACATTTGTACCATTTGCCCTTAAAACCTCGTTTGTAATTTATGTGGCCGAACGAGAATATTACTCCATCTTTCCGTATCGCAAGCTGATCACGTTACCTGTAACGGTATGCTCCTTCATTATGATTTATTTAATAAAAGTATAATTTATTTAATAGGATCAAATCAATATCAAAGTAATTTGTGTGGTTTATATTTTATGAAAACAACAAATACGCAAATGTATCTTAATTATATCGGATTATGCCGGCGAAATCAGTTATTTATAAAAACCTTCTATTAAATTCCAAAATATCGGATGTTTTGATTCGATTCTATCATAATATCTTGTCAATCATTTGTGCGTAGGGTTAGAGGAAAATGAATCTGAGATTATTTTAATAGGGTTGGATTTGAGCAAGAAAAAACGGATACAAATGTAATGGTTAAGTCTTACAATGAGTGAAACCGAATATGCTATTCACATACAGCCGTGACCACTGGTACACCCGAGTTTGACCACGGTTCCGGTTGATTATTTTCACGCACACTAAATCAACGTGATATAAATGTGTAGGCCGTTCTGAGTACTATGTGACCCAGGATCCAAATGATGAGTGTATATGCCGAGAACCATGTTCCCTAGATTTCGTTTCCTCCTTTGACTCCGATGAATACTGCCAAACTGCGACAGATTAATCAAGGCCGAGGTTAATGATCAAGCATGACATCCCTCTATTGTTTGTGAGAGTGTATGGATTCCATTTCCTGCGCTCCCTTACATGACAATCAACAGCGATATTTTAGAACTTAGACGTAACTGTATACATGGTATAGGTTCAACAATGTAATGCACGTACAACGTACATGTAAGCAGAACGCAAGGTTAAGAAAGAGAGGTCAATATTATTTTAAAGAACCGTTAGTATAGGATATTTCTGTAGAGACGTTAGCAAAATACTCTTTTGGCAGGCGAGACACTAACACAAGCAAGCGACCATACAAATGTTTTTAAAAGGTCGGTTCTCCACATAGCCCACACAGCATTAGGTCTAGGTAGTAACGAATAGGTCTTCCTACATTACTGCAGTCATCCAAGCGGTAGTAGGGTGGGCAGCCCACCAATAACGGCTCTTGCATATCAATAAGTATGACCGATTAGCATGAGTTCATTTCACTTTACACTAGATCGTATTAAAATTCTTATGTAACAGTGAGAATTCTACCCAATTTATTTGTTTTATTTTAATGATATGAAATTCATGAAATGGACAATTTAAAATTCGAATTGTGATTCAAATTTGGTATAACAAATTTAAATAATTATTAGAACTCGTTTGAAACATAAACAATATGTAGAACGCGGTAAGTTAGGTTTGGCCTACAAGGCGTTCTCATTTTATTCAAAATTAGTATAGTAGCCGGAGGAAATAAAATGCTATACCGTTTCGATTGGAAGCCTATCTATTTTATCTAGAACAAATTACAATGTTATAATTATCTATTTGACAAACAGTACAATCAATGTGGAATTAACTTGAATGTAACCCTATATGTGCTTCAACTCTGGCTGTGGAGTGGAAATTATCTGTTTTTTTAAAGGACAAACGATAACGAAATTGGACAGGGAGAAAAGCACCCCAATCATATCACTCTCTAAAACCAAGGATGTATTCTTTCTTAATTGGAAGATCAGGATGATTCCATTGGTATGCTGGTGCTGGACAGAAACCGACTTGAAATGTTTTCTCTTATTATTCAACACAGAGTAAGTTAGTATTTTAGAAGTTTGTCTCCGTTGAAGAGCTTTAAAAAAAGATATATAAGAACACGGAAATGTTACTAGTTTGTTTACAAAGTGGATAATGTTGAATGATGTTGAATGTGGACATTTTCTCCAGACACGTAAAGCAATCAATATGGTGTTAAGGTGGATGTCAACCTGTAATGTGTTAGAACAGTCTGAGGATTTCGGGTTACGCGGCGGTTAAAGCAGATCATCGCCCGCAGGTAAAATCCGAAATCCCCAGACTGTTATAATACATTACAGGTTGACGAATATGTAATGAATAACTACCAGGATAATATCGGAGTGAAAGCTCAAAAACCTCATTATTTCTTTGTCTGGTTATCTTACCAGTATATAGGTCAACCACTTTTGCTTTCGAGCCCTAGGCTTCACTAGTGATACATCTATTACAATCTATGTGCCCCATTATCGCCCATCAAATCTTTACATTATTTCTACAGACGTGTTTCCGTTTCGCACATCCCCGGTACGTATCCGTATTGTCAAGATCTTATTCTTCAAAGGCGCGACACATATTAAATTATTGAAATTCCAGGATACTATCTCATATCAAACATAAAATATCCTGTCCAATTTACATTTCGGTTAAGGCTTTTATTATCAAATCAAGTATTTACGTCCTGCAGCTAAAATGGGTGTAGGATATGAATATATTTTGGAATATATATGCCTCGTTATACACTAGTGTTACTATTTAAATAGCTGTGATGTCAAATATTACAGTAACTTCTAAGCAGGAATACTGCTACTTCTTTTGAAAATTTGATTTTTCCCATATCTCCAATCAGCCGTTTTACTCTACATGCTCTATGCGTACCACAGATTTATAATAATTGTGTTTGGTAGTTTTATAAATACACTCGCATTTGAGTAATTCGGTCGATATCTATTGTAACCTATTTGGGCCACAATAAATTGAATACCTGTATACATTGAACGCGCGATCACTCTGGGGACGAGATTCGCAAAGTTTAAAAAAGGGTTTTGTTAAACACGTCGTTTAAATGGTAAACTGGGGTTTAATTTAGACACGAGCATAGTTAGTCACGGTTTTAAGCTAAAACCTCATTTAGCACGAAGTGTTTGAATATAATCCTATCGTCTAGGCATGTTCACCTTAGTTATATGTTGTGGTATAGGCCTAACTCTTTACAAAGCATTGTTGCTGGTGAAAAATGGAATAGATGGGGTTACCAGTTACCACTTGCTATTGATTCATCCGATACGAAAAGAAGATTAATTGATACCAATATCTTGAAAAGCAGATGTTTTCCCAGTTTGCTTATGCAATCCACAGGCAAGTGTATGCAACATAGTGTGAATTGTTTCACCAATGGTTTTACTAACGCGCGTGAATTAGGTTATATTGGTAACTGACCTAATAAAAATAAAACCTTTTTCCAATGAATATGTGTGTTTTGATCACGTTTAAGTAAAGGAATAATACTACGGTGGTAACTATATTCAATTAAGCAACGCTGTGTTTGTTTCTAGAGATAAATCCGAGCTAAACTTACATTTCAATTGACAGCTGTCATTAACCAGCTTAGTGTATTTCGTAATGAAGAACTACTTATAGCTAAGCGATACCAATTTTTCTATCAATTACATATCAGACTTGTCAAATATTCAGTGTTAAAATATGCGAGACAAAGTTTAATTTTCGGTTATCCTTAACCTTCCTCATCTCCTTAAAACATGGGTAGGAAAATCTTAAGAATTTTCAAGCTGACTCCGTGACTTAGTTAGATAGAAGCTGGATCGCCGCGCAGGCAACCTGGGTTCGATTTCCGGCGCTGACATGGCCGGACTTTGCACCCCTCATTTGACCCGTTTTTCTCCCCTGATAGTTTTATCCCCCAAAACATGCCTTGGTAGTTAAGGTTAAGATAAGATGTCCCTTCATCATGGGAGGCTGTTGGAATTTGAGCTCAAATCAAATGTCATCATGATTTCAACATCAGAGTGAGGTCTAAAGCGCAAAACAGACATTTGTATTGCCATCAGATAGGTTCAGCTACTTCAATAAATCTTTGATGAATCAATACTTCTTTGATAACAATTTGTTACTGTGATTGACCTATATAACTGGTAAAATTATAATATAGGTAATAACATTTTGAGCCTTCAATCCTGCTAGTTATTTATTTCATAGCATTCGCATTGCGCAACAGTTGAAAACTAGGGGAAACGTACTCGGTATTTCGTACTCAAAATTGCTCGAGTCAATCGTTAAAGCTATTCAGGGCTAATTTCCTTAACGGACGACCGTTTCCACACTTATGGCAAACATGTGTAATGTCAAAGCAAACATTGTAAGTAAAAAAGTTAAATATTCCATTTGTAGATATTTACATTGTCTGGACTTGATAAGTCAGCTGTTGGTATGAGTGTCACGTGAAATTTGCATTGCTCTTCGCAGTGGCCACTCAAGTAGTGCAGAGTACACAGGCATGCATTTTCAATACAGCAACTAAACACATTTTTCCTGTTGATAAACAACTCGTCAAACAAAATGTTGAACTAAATTACAGGCACTCATTTCAGCCAAAACATATATATTTGGTCGAAAATAACGCCTTTACAAAGTTTATACCAACTACAATCTATAAGAGAAACATTTGAAATGCGAAAATGTTTGTCGATGGATAAAGTAGAGTCTTAAATTGGATTTACCTGTCTTAGTGAATTTGAATACACATGAATTTACAACTTTGTGTTGTGTAGGTGTAAGCATGATTTTGAACGATGCCGGTGACATGAAGTACATACCAAAAGTATTCATTACGTAAATTAAAGTGACCAAAACTAAATGCAAATTTTTCAAATTTCATCGATGTTTTAAATTGCTACACAAGTGTGCTTTGTAGTTGAACTTTTCGTGTTGCCGAAATGGTAAGTGAAATCGAGCATGTTACATAGGAAAGCGACAACAACAGACTGTACATAGTAGCAATTCCTCATGTGTCACATCGTGTCTTGGAAAATCGGCAACATGGCGGAGCTCTAGTTTCAATTTTACATCACGGATTATAACCATGTTCCTACATTTCAGAATCCTTAGAATCTCCAGATTTCACCTCTGAAATGAAACAAAAAAATCAAGATGACAACATTAATCGTTATTTTCATTTGATCAAAGAGGGGTATACAGAAACATACTCAATCAAATTTGTACAAGCTGGTCCATATCGAAAGATCATAGCCATGATTTCCATCCTAGGGTGACCACCGGCTGGCAAATTGTCCAAATACAGGCATTCAATCAGGCGCGTAGCCAGCATTGTCATTCCGGGGGGGGGGGGGGGGGGCAAGCATGAATATCGTCCCTATTTTATTTTTTATGTCCCTAAAAAATTGTCGTAAAAGGTTGCCCCAATTTTTTTTCTAGTCACTTACCTCGTGAATTTCACGTAAGTGGGGGGTGGGGGGGGGGGGGGGGGGGGGGGGGGGGGGGTAGCTGTCAAAAAAAATTCGCACCGTCCAAAAAAAATCGCACAGTCAAACAAAATCGCACAGTACCAATTTCTCGTCCCCATTTTTTAGCTTCTCCGTCCCCATTTTAGCAACAAAATTTCGCGCAGTTCCAAAAAAATCGCACAGTCCAAAAAAATTCGCACAATAATTGTACTACATGAATATTTTATCGTCCCCATTTCTCTTCTCTTTCCCTTCTCCTTCCCCTTTCCCTTCTCTTTCTCCCGCTCCTTTCCCTTTCCCTTCTCTTTCTCCCTCTCCTCCCCCTTTCTCTTCTCTTTCTCCCTCTCCTTCCCCCCTTCTTTCTCTCTTTTCTCACCTTCTTCTCGTCCCCATTTTCCCGCTACGCCGTCCCCATTTTAGGTGTCGGGGGGGGGGGGGGGCAATCGCCCCCCTGGCCCCCCGCTGGCTACGCTACTGCATTCAATTATTTAGGGTTAGTGATGGATGAACATATTGATGATATTTATTATAGAGAAAAGTGTCAAGCTACCTGAGTCAACTGAGATTATCGATTGTATAAATCGAATGTACTTAAATTGGAATCCAAGGATTGTTCGAAGTATCACTATTTTCATTTGGCTCCCAGTTAAAATTCAGAAAACATTGCATAGTAAACGCCGTGTGAACATAACAAATCCCATTCAATAAAAAAGATCCGGATCAATTTCAACTTTGTTAAGGGCAAGATAAAACCAAGGCAAAAACCGGTTCGATCGTAGTGTGAACAAAGATAAGACATTACGGATTTCACACTACTAAATGATTGTAGTCCTTGCCGACGACAATCAGATTTTCTCTCTATTTTAGAAGCCCGGCCCAAGCATCTCTCTATTTTACTGATGCTTGGTCCAGACAATGTAAATATCTACAAATGGAATATTGAACCTTTTTACTTACGATGTTTGCTTTGACATTACACATGTTTGCCATAAGTGTGGAAAGGGTCATCCATTTCAGAAATTAGCCCTGCATGGTTTTAGCGATTGACTCGAGCAATTTTAAGAAGGGATACCGTGTACGTTTCCTCTAGTTTTCAATGATGAACTTCACAATTTACACACATATACCATTATGTTTGGTATGAAGCTAGCATATTCGGTTTCTGGTTGCTATATGATAACCACGCCGGGTTTCTGAAGTGCTATACAGCAGAACAAACTTAATTGAAAATGTAAATGCCTCATGCGATTACTGTTTCACAGGCGTGCGTAGGATTTTTTTACCCGGGGGCTTAAAAATTGGTTCGCACCGCTATCCGCGGTGATGGTTCGCACCGCTATCCGCGGTAACGTGGACAGGGGGAGTCTGAGGGGGATATGACCCCCTTGGAATTGGATTTTTTTGGTTGAATTTTCGAACCAATTTGGTGCGATTTTGTGTGTAATTTTGACCAATATTTGTATTTAAAAAGCCTATAACTTCATTTCCAATCAATATTGGCTTATTATCAATATCATTTAAAAATTTGATTTTTTTCCCCTTCAATTTTGCAAAAGCAAACAACACGGCGTAAGGGTTTGATATTGCGAATAAATTAAAAATTATTTGCGCGTAGCGCGAAAATATTGGCTATTGTAAAAAGAAAGGTTTAACAAACCGTTCCTGAAGCAATGTTGGTAAGCTTGACTGATAATTAAACAGTGAAAGTAATTTGCGCGTAGCGAGCCAAAAATGTCTATTTTAACCCTAAAAAGGTCCAGAAAACGTTTTTGAAGCCATCTTGTTTCAATTGAATAACAAAGTAGTATAAAATGTGCTATTGTAAAAATAAAGGTTTAGAAAAACGTTCTTGAAGCCATCTTGTTAAGCTTGAATAATAAATAAACAGTGAAACTAATGCTCGCGTAGCGCCAAAAATGTCTATTTTAACACTAAAAAGGTTCAGAAAACGTTTATGAAGCCATCTTGTGGAAATTGAATAGCACAAAATAAAAATGATTCCCGCGGAGCGCGAAAAAATTGGCTATTGTAAAAATAAAGGTTTAGAAAAATGTTGTTAAGCTTGACTAATAAATAATCAGTGAAACTAATACGCGCGTAGCGCGCTAAAAAATGTCTATTTTAACAATAAAAAGGTCCAGAAAACGTTGCAGAAGCCATCTTGTTCAAATTGAATAACAAAATATTTAAAACAAATGGCTACTGTAAAAAGGAAGGTTAAAAAAACTGTTCCTGAAACCATCTTCTTAAGCTTGAATAATAAAACATTCCAACTAATTCGCGCGCAAACATTGGTTTACTTTGAAATGGTCCGAAAACGTTCCTGAAGCAATCTTGTTAATCTTAAATAATAAAACAATGAAAATAATTTGTGCAAAAACTAGTTATTTTAACACTAAAATGGTCCTGAAAAACGTTCATGAAGCCATTTTGTTTGAGCTTGAATAATAAACAAATGAAACCAATTCGCTCGAAACGCGCAAAAATGTCTAGTTTACTAACTTAAATGGTCCAGAAAACGTTCCTGAAACATGTTGTTAACAGCTTGAATAAACATTGAAACCAATTCGCGCGAAGCGCGCAACAAAATGGCTATTTTAACACTAAAAAGCTCCAGAAAAACTTTCCTGAGAGTACAAACTGTCAGTGTTTTAAACTAAAATGGTCCAGAAAGACGGTCCTTAAGCCTGCTTTTTATAACTTGAATAA
This sequence comes from Ophiura sarsii, assembly GCA_035610835.1. Lineage (NCBI taxonomy): Eukaryota > Metazoa > Echinodermata > Ophiuroidea > Amphilepidida > Ophiuridae > Ophiura > Ophiura sarsii. Next base: position 43,648,218 of record CM069450.1, on the reverse strand, counting down.
AGAAACATTGAATCTAACTCGCGCGAAGCGCGCGCAAAAAAAAAAAAATTTTTATCACTAAAATGGTCCAGAAAATGTTTCTGAAACCATGTTGTTAAGCTTGAACAATGGCGTATCCAGGACTGTTTTGATGGGGGGCCAAATGTTGTATATTTGTGAGCGGAGTGAGCAAAGCGGGTGGAGTGATCAGCGGGTCGGGTCCATGGGCCTGCTTAGGGCCCCTGGTGGGGTCCAGTCGGAGCCCCGGGAAGCTCATGGGTTTCGGCATTTTTAAGGCAAATATTGAAGCAAGAAGAATTAGGGTGGTTCGAGTTCCATTATAATGTTAACCTGTATAAAAAATGTCGCGAAGCGCGCAAATATTTTCAGTTTATGAACTATAATGGTCCAGTAAAATTCCCTGAAGCCATCTTGTTAAGCTTAATGTTAAAACATTGGAACTAATATGCGCGAAGCTCGAAAAAATTGTGATTTTTAACACTAATAAGGTACAGTATGACGTTTTAAACGTCTTCCACATACTATTTTTAAAATTGGGTGTGGTTCGAGAGCCATTACAATTTTGAAACCTGCAGAAAAAATGCGTGCAAAGCGTGCAAAATATTTCAGTTTTGAACTAAAAATGGTCATGGAAAACTTTGCTGAACCCGTCTTGTTAAGCTTGAATAATGAAACAAACATTGAAACTAATACGCGCGAAGCGCGCACAATTTGGCATTTCTAACACTTAAATGTACCTTTTCAAGAAAAAACGCCCCACTAAAAAGAATCCTGCTCACGGGCCTGGTTGGTGTGGTTTGAGACCCATTATAATGTTATAACCTGTAGAAAGAATGCGCGCAAAGATGTTCAGTTTTTAAACTAAAATGGTCATAGAAAACTTTCCTGAAACCATCTGGTTCAGCTTGAATAATGAAACATTGATACTAACTAATACGCGCAAAGCGCGCAAAAATGTGTAACACTGGTATGAAGTTGTTAACGTCCCCCACATTAAATTTATGGGGACGTGACCCCGTAACCCCTCGTAACCCCCACCCCTCCCCATTGGTGCCGCCTATGCCCATACCCTTTCTCCTCCCCTACCTCCCCTCTTCCTCATTTTCTTTTTACTCTATTGTCAATAATGGGGGGGGGGGGGGGGGGGGGGGGGGGGGGTAGGATCATCCCTGGATACGCCACTGAGCTTGAATAGTTAAACTTTGAAAGTAATTCGCGCAAAAAAATAGGCGTCTTTTGAGGGGGGGGGGGGGGCATCGTCCCCACCGTGACAATGATGGGTGGGGGCACTCCCCGCTGGCATTTTCTATGCTCGTAACCCTTCCTCCTTATCTTCCTTTTTATTTTTTACTCTTTTTGCCAATGGGAGGGGGGGGGGGGGGCTGTCCCCCTCGTTACGCCATTGGTGATTCAGAGGGACGAGCTGTTGGGTTTTAACTTGCCTGGATGACCTAAAACTCTCCTTGCTATCAATATTTACTTTCGATATATAACACTCACATGGTTCAGAGACGTAGAGATAAGTGAGAGACACTAAGAAAAGCTCGCGGCCTCTCCTTTTCCCTCCCCTCCTCCTCCCCCTCCCTTCCTCCTCTCCCCTCTCCTCCCCTCCCCCTCCTCCTCTCCTCCCCTCTCTCCCCTTTTTTATTTTTTAACCCTCTTGGTACCCGGGGGGGGGGGGGGGCTTGAGCCCCAATGCCCCCCCCCCCCCCCCCCCCTGGGCACGCGCCTATGTTTGGTGAATTGGTTAAAAAAAAATCAATCACGAATAATTCACGAACCGGATAGTTCTCTACACAACGCCCTCTACCGGTGTGAATTATTATGAGATTATGTGGTTTCGATTTCCTGCGGCACCGCAAGTGATATGATATGGATATGGTAATCGTGTTTGTTATAGGCTTTGTTATTGTTATTGTGATTACCCATTACGATTCCGTATGCAGGGTTTAGAAACATAATCTATTAGCTTGATTTAAATATCGATGAACCATTTATCACAAGACTGTTTAGTTTATATCTAATGTCATCACCAATATTTATGGATTATTTTAAGTATTCCTTTGGTACTTAATAATCTGAAATTCGTGAAAGTAAATTGGAAATATTCAATCGGCCGAATGCACCAATGGCGAGTGACTGAAGAACAGCGCTACCTCGCTAGTAACTGAGGCGTAACCCAACATTTTGAGAGCACCAAACCGGGGTAAGCTACTAGGCTAGTGACTTGCGAATAATTTACGCTAAATCTTACACCTGAGCGGACCAATAGTAAGTTGAAACATATCAGTTTATGCTGTAACTAAATGATAAAAAGCCCCGATTTCAATGGAGTCATAGCTATACAATGCACTTAGGCAAACTTGAGCACCAAGAATCGTGACGTCATTGAAATCGGCTTTAAATCACCGCGAATTAAAAAAAGTCATGTTGAGAGATGGCAGTTTTTATTTGTTTTTTTATGATAAGTATAATGTTTTGTTCAATATAATTACGCGATTAAGGCTTGATAATTACTTTTCTAACATATAATGGAAAATTTTGTGCTTGCCGGACACCTTAGTGGGACGATGTTAATTTGTATGGATATTAACCTCGCTACTTACTATTCTAATCTTATTCTCCAGTTTTGCTCTCAAAAATACATCGCTAGTAATTTACACTGCAGTTAGGCATAAGTACTAGCGAGGTAGCTTACTTCTCTAGTAAGTTACGCCAATTTGGTGCACTCGGCCGTATATGTTTTTCAATATTTGTTATCAAATAATACAAGCGTATTTTGATTAACATTAAGTATACTGCATGTATTAGCATTGTTTTCCGAATTTCATTTTAAATTGGAATCCTATCAGGCAAACATTTCCAAAATGCACGCATGAAGCAAGGTTGATTACATACACTTAATTGGAAAATTCTTCACAACATCTACCCAAAGTTATTTTTGTTACATAAAATGGATAAAGAGCCATCTAAAATTTGTAATACTTGTAATGTAATTGAGTACACAAAACATTCCTTTTACTCAAATTTATTGGGAATCTTGCAGAAATTATCATCATTTCTGGCAAATTAAGCTTTGCTTTTAAATTTAATATTGAAAGAGCTATGTTTGGTGTACACAACTTCAATAATTCTGACAAGAATCTCATAATCTTTGTGGGTGCTGTTGCTAAACTCTGTATAAGTTAATTCAGATATGGTAACCACCAAAATTTGCTATTTCTCTTTGATACAGAATTAAGAATGCGTAAAGTTATTGAACTTCCATGATAAACTGTAATAAAATAAAAATGCTAGTATGAAGATATATTTGTATAATATAACATATATTGCAATTTCTGTTATGTATCATTTTTGTGATGCTATTTAGAGAAAACAAGAATCATTAACAGTATGTATATGTATGTAATGTTGAACCCGCCAATCCGAGGACCTTTGTTGAAGTCCTCTCTTTTTTCCTGCATAAAAACGTATAGAAGTTGGATCCTTACCCCTAAGGGTGTATGGTCATGTCCTCCATTAGACGTCATTACACATACCATACAAATGTCCCTACATGTATGGGACAAAAAATAAAATGTCCTCAGATTGACTGTAACTTCTATACTTTTTTAAACGTGTTTTAATACGGGTCCTCACATGGGTTGGTGCTCGACTATGTATGTATGGAGGAGAATAATAATAATAATAAAAAGATTAAACAAATAAATAGCATTGTATTAGCATTGTAATAACTACTTTTAAGAATTCGGCCTCTATAATAATGCTTGCTTGAATTGAATAAAGTATAGGTGAGCTCGTAAATAATTTGTACGAAGCAGTTCCTTTGAATCCTTCTGTTTACAAATAGTCGCCGTAAAACTCCGTTGAAAATTGGGTTCGGTTTACAAATCTCGTACAGTAGCCGAAGGAAATGAAACCTAATGTAACCATTTTGAAAGAAAATCCACCGGCTTTCTCCAAACAAATAATAACATTATCATAATTTGTTTTAGTACTTATTGAATAATGCAGACAATATCGAATTAACTTAGATGGTAACCTATGTGTGCTACAGGTTTGTTTATGTAGGTTTCAGCTGTGGAAACTGGGCTGTTTTAACCATAAATCTCATGGCTATGTTTGTGTGGATCGGGGGAGGGGGACAAAGTATGAACTTTTAACACAACAAACCGCCGCGAACCCCCCCCCCCCGGATTTGATCTCGGAACCATCCGCATTATAGCGCCGAGTCCATACACACTAAGCTAAGTTCACAACGCTTGCCCGGGCAGAGATTTTGTACCCACATATCAGCTCAGACGATAACGTCATCCAATTAATGCCATAGCATGCGCGTGGAGATAGTTCCTGGCTGTATGATTTTGTATGGGTAGTGACGTAAGGTTATGGAACGAACATGAACAATTGGTTCAATTAACCCTAACTCCTACGGCTATGTTATCGTGTGGATCGGGGGGGGGGGGGGGGGTGGACAAAAGTATGAACTTTTTACCCAACAAACCGTCACGAAACCCCTCGGATTCGATTCCCGGACCGTCAGCACACTAGCGCCGAGTCCTACACACTGAGCTAAGCTCCAAACGCTTGCCCGGGCAGCGTTTTCGTACCTACATATCAGGTCAGACGATGACGTCATGAAATCAATGCCGTAGCATGCGCGTGGAGATAGTTCCTGGCTGTATGCTTTTGTATGGTGTAGTGGCGTGAGGGTTATGGTTAAAGATAAAGGATAGCACCAGTACGGGGAGATATATCTCAATATCAAGGACCAAGGATTTGTCATCCTAGCTAGAGAGCCAACTAGAAATAAGAAATAAGGCAACTAGCATATATTTTGTCTCCCCGAAATATCGGTGTATAGAGGTATGTCTCCGCTTTAAGATACAAATACATGTAGTTTGAACTCTGTATAAAGTACATTGTAAATTCGACTTGCTTACAAGGCAATGACAATGATGAGTTTTGGGAGTTAATAGCTAGACGAAGTAAGTGACCTAATGTAACCAATTTTGAATAATTTAGAATGTGGCCATTTTCTGGTTTTCAAGGGCCAATGTAAATGCTAACCTATTTAAACGTGTTAACAGTATTTAGCCTTGTTGGTTTGGATTTCTACTGTGGGCCGTGATATACTTTAGCTGTCGAATAATCCAAATGCAATGCATTAAATAAAGGCAAAGATGCTTACTACTCATATGAAATGTCAAGCGAATCGCCTCTACGTATACCCCAGGCTAGATCTTTGAGACGACAATTCTTTTCAGACATGTCTCCGTATCTTATACTCCCAATTCACATCCTTGCTATTAAGACATCATTCTTCTAAGGCATGACTCAACACAGATTGAGTGGTGTACTTCTAAACAGGTATTATATAACACAGTTTGAGTAGACCTGTCTTCTAGACCTCATATAAATCATAAGTGCGATTTTCGATTCGGCACAAGCACTTATTATGAGAACAAAAACTAAAAGTCAGAGTTTAAACTCTTAAAACTGCGGCCAGAACGTGTTCGAGGGTAAAACTATGTATTTTCAGACCATTGTGCTGGAATATAGATCTCCAAGTATTTCATTCTTTAATAAAGCCACAGAAAAAATGATGTCTTAATCATGTTACTCTCTAAATGTAAACAACTAACACTCCGAAAGAGTTAAAATCTCTCCAAAATGTTCACTCTTTTTCGAGTGAGTACATATTTGAGGTAAAACCATAGAGAACATAAACAGTTGAATCCCTTTGATTGTCTGTGAATGGAGATGATTTTAAAATGATAGGTTAGCATAGTTATGTTGTGGTATTTCGTACTGCTTTGTGCATGGGCATAAGTTATCCCTATACGAAAACAGGAAGTGAATTAATATCGAAATACACATCTAGACAATTATGTTTAAAATATGATTTTGTAAGCAATTCAAAGGCATGAAAATACACACCATTGTAAAAACAATCATTGCGCAACCCGATGGCAACCTTAATAAAAGTGTCACGGAGATTCGAGATTGTTATGAAAAGTTCAATTGGTAACTGATTTAATATTAACAAAACATTTTTCTAATATTTGGGTACTTTGGTCACGTTCAAGTGATAGCAAAATACTGTGGCAGTTTGAGTGGTGACGGTATTTGTTGTTTCAGGAGAAACTCGATACTGAACTTACATTTCAATAGACAGCTGTCGTCAACTTAGGCCAACAAAATATTGTTGTTTTGCCCTCAAGTGCCAAAAGTCTTGAAACTGGGTAGGTTTTTTTTGGCTGACAAATATTACTGACAGACCGTGGTTCATGACAACACAAAATTAGTTAATGTCAATTTGACTAATGTTTATAGTGTGAAAGTAGTGTAAAAGCATATGTTCAAGCATACCAAGCAGGAAATAGTAATATTTTGACAAATTGTGTAAAATCAAATCTTTAAAAAAAAGGGGAAAAACGAAGAAAAAAAGTAGGAAAAAGAAATGAAATTGCAACCCTGATTGTTCACATTTTAGAGTCGGTCGCTGAGGGGAACACAACATTATTTTTTGGCCTTCCAATTATTATTACATATTGAATAACTCCTTATAACTAAGCGAGACAATTATTTATATATCATATTCAAGTTAGACCTGACTTAAATATATAAGCCAGGTCGACATAATTCCGAATTGCTCCAGGTCTAAAATGAAAATGGGAAATGCTTTAACATGCAGGTTTAATCAAGCGCTCAAAGGAAGCAAAATTAAATTATCATCATCATGACTAATTATTAAAATGCAATAGTATTATTATCAAACGCTCCAAATAGATAAAAGTGACATTATGAATGCAGACAGATATTGCAATAGGATGAGGTGGTTTTAAAACTGTACAGAGTGTTCCAAAAGTAAGGACCCAACATGTTTAGGGTGATAAACATAGTTAAGAATTCATTATAGAACTAGTAAGACTTGTTTTGGGAAGCTGAGACTTGGGAGATATGTTTGATACTAAATATTACACGGTAAAATCATTTTCTGTTAATCTGATGGAAGCTTTACATAAAGTACTATTTGTGTTCATTAATCATTATACCTATTAACAAGTCGAATAACTGCCATGCCGTGTAGTTCCTGGGGTACAAGTATTTGTTTGAAATCGTGATCAAAACTTCACAGAAACTGCTGTTGTCACGTAAAAGGTGAAAAGGGCTCTCTTGAATAATGAGTACATCAAAAACCCTTTTTGAATTAGCTCGAAAACCGGAAATGGCCAAATTCGACTGCATTTAGGCCAAAATGTTTGTTGTGCTCTAAAACAAGCGTTCATGTAACATTCATTGCATATGGAAATATAAAATAAGTGAATCTTTCACAAATTTTGAAAACTGAATCTCAACTACCCATTCCCACAGTTTGACCCCCCCCCCCCCCCTCGCGTAAGGTCATGTGTCTTTCTACTAAAATGAGCGCAAAATGTTTTCCAAGGATTACCTAGATGTTCACACCTACTGATTTCATAAAACATTCGATATTTGGTACAAATACTAGGCTTAATATAATTGAGAGCCTCTCATAATTGATGGTATTATGAGGTGGAATTGGTCTCGAAATTCAACTTTCTTGGATCCCTGATTACCAAAGAGGGTGGTTGCAGCCAATAGATTAGACACCGTTTAATAATGGCTAGATCAGCAATGATCAACCTAAGCAAGATCTGGGCTGACAGAGGAATAACCAGAGCAACAAAAACCAGGCTTGTAAGAAAGGCAGACCTCGTTCCCGGTGGATTTACCATTGATATCTGGACACCCTCTCCATGATTGTTACTCCTTTGCTGAAAATCGTTATTTGTGGCGTAGTATCTGTAAGGTCACGAGTGGTCAGTCATGACAGGACCGAACCAACCAACCAATATAATTGAATTGGCTTCATAATGCGGTGTGTTTGTTTCTTTTCCCATTTTTGCTTTTATACTATGCCGACTATACTTCATAGGCCTCGGACTCTTTCAATGCATAATTAGTTTGATGGAAACTGAGCAGACACCGAGAACATTTTGTTTTCCAACAGATTTGTACACCTATGAGACAATTTTACTTTGAAATTTACCATTTTAACATAAAAGTATTGCAGATACATGAGGTGCCATTGTACATTACGAAGTGTTAATAAAGGATCTTATATGTTACACCGTTTCTTAGATTTGATTCGTCCATGTCAATCGCTCTCTTAGTTATAATACTTTATCAGTATTGTTTAAAGGGCATTGTGGCTCAAACAAATAGAAAAGCGATCCAATTTGCAAGTCACAATGTATTGAGTAATGTGTATACGCAGCTTCTCTGTTATATTCTACGGTAATAGTTATGGTCTCTAAAAGGTTTACCGAGTGCTAGGACTTGTTAAAAATAGAAAACATGAATAATATTCTCCCGGGTTAATATCCATCGGATATTAAGTCATATCTTCAGTTCGTATTGATCACATGCAATGAAATGAAACAGTCGTACCTTTCAGGCATATCGCACACATTTTAGCCTCCTGAATTAAAACATACCATTTGTTTATTGGCGACACAGGTAGACAATTCGGCGCGCAAAACAAGTAACATAAAACTGAACCTAAAAAATGGGCGCTCAGAGCTGCACTCGGTCCGCGAGGAAAGGATACCAAAGCTCGGAGTGAAAATCCTCGATAGCCGAACACGCAGTGAAAGAAAACCATGTCCTAAAATGGGAGGACTCTAAGATTATCGCTAGAGATTAGACTAGAAACACCAGATGGATACGTGAATCAATATGGATTCGGAGGAGAGGCGTCAGACACCAACACAAGCACCTATGAATGGCGACGATGGGCGTACCAACTCAGACATCTTTACGACTCAGTGATCCAGAGCCTCCAGAGGGAGTCATCATCAACATGGTAGGGATGTTATCAAGCCGGGATAGGGTTGTGCAACTTAAACTTAACCATGTTTTTAAGATTTGGCATGATTTGTCTCCTGATTATATGAAATTGTATTTTAGTAGAGTGTCATCTTTGCATAAATATAGTACCAGGGGTAGCCCATTCCTTCTTCAAAGGGTCAAGCTAGATTTACTTTTTATAGTACCTCTATTCATCACTGGAACTCATTGCCGAGCGAGATCAAGAACACCAACAATTTTAGATTATTCAAACAATTAGTTAAAAGACACTTGGCGAGTTATGATTCAATTGATTTTTGAGCTGGTCTCACTTTGTGCTCGTGCCCTGTTTTTGCTCGTGCCCTGTTTTTATTTGTTTTGTCCTTGTTTTTCGTTTGGCTTTTGTGCTTCTTTCATGCGTTTCATTTGTTTTGTTCTTCTGCCTTTCTATGCTTGTTAAGGACACCAATGGAAATAAGCTTTGTGTTCAAAGCTTTTTGGGCTATCCTTGGTACTTTTGCTCATATTTTATTATGTATATATCTTTTTCAAATTGCCTGGTGCAATTTAATTATGTGCAATATTTTACATGTTTGTATTTTAGATGTTTCTCTATAAATGATGTTTGAGTACCTAATAAAATAAAATAAAATAAAATAAACATCCGATAACGTCATCAAGGAACGATCTAGAAACGCTAGGTCTGGATCAAACACAATCCACTGAGGAAGACATCATATTAGTTGTCGAAACCCGTATGAAAAAGTAAGTTTCTTACGAAAGATCAACACAATGTTCTTCTAAATACTGATAAAACCATTCAATACAATCTGTTGCCAATAATATAGATGTCTGCCATATTCAACCTCAATATTGGTACACTTTTCAGCCACTAGTATGACTATATATGACAAAATGGAAATTGATTTTCGCATGGTCTTCAATTTCGTTTACTCATTATTTTCCTTTAAAGGTTACATCTATTGGATCGGCAAATGGCTTCAAAGTGAAAACGATAAAAGGAATATTCCCCCAAAATGGAATTGATTGTATTAGCTCTTCCTTTTATTTTGTCGCATTTTCCTCTGAAGATGAATACTCTTGAATTATCAAATGCCTACAAAGAGAGAATTTTAAAGGGAATAAAACACACGTGCACTAATAACCTAAGGGTTATCAGTATAATGTATCGGTAACATCGATCGTCATATATACCGTGATGGGAATACTGTCAGTGGATTAAGTGCGAGAAATTGATTATGTTATTTTCAGTGAATCTGTCCATTAAACGTGACACGGTTAATATTGCTGGAGTCAGCCAGAATTGCAAAGTGATACACGATATGGTGTTGCAACAAAAATTTGACACTTACATTTCAGAAGAGTCAGATGTCTCAAATTTCGAGGAGAGTATAAAGTGTCGCTTATAGACGCCATCCTGAAAAGTGCATTTTACGACTGATTTCCATTCCATATAATTTATATGGCAATGCAAATTAGGCCTGTTTTATAAAAGCTCCTCTGCAGACAGTGCATATCCAAGGTTAGCTCATTCATTTTAAGTAGTTTCACTGCTATTTTTCAAGCGAAATAGTATTATGCTCCGGCCGATATGTTATCAATCATAACAAAATGGCTCCGATAAATTTAAATCTTTACACATACACAAACCATTCACATTCAGCATAATATACGTGTTAGATGTAACAACCTAGTTTTCTTGGCAATGAGGTCTGGTATCTCAGTTTTTAATTACAGAAACACAAGAAAAAAAAAGCCTTTTAGTATGTTTTCAGGAACAGCAACACTATGGAAAAAACACATAGGTACAAAATGGCGGAGCGTTTGTTTAAGTATTGTTCTTTTTCCAATCAGTAAAATTGAAAATCCCAAGCTTTTGATTGACGGCGAAGGCGAAGATTTAGTTTTAGGTACTGGTAATTTACTTCTCTCTGACACACTGACATGCTTCATGTCGTCTTAATGGACCGTAAAATACGACATTGAGGCTTGTCAGAAGTATGCCCTTACGACCACGTTCATTATCAAAATATCAGATCTGTTATATATTTCTGTCGTTATATCTAGTAAATTATTTGTGCACGGGGATAAAGGGAATTTAAATCGAAATGAGTTTTATGTGAAGAAAACAAAGGAGAAGCGCGTCCAAATATATATGTTCACATCAACACACGGGGGTGTACCTGAGTTGATCCAGGCTAAACCGACGTCCCGGGTTTGATCTACGTCCCGGGTTGTATTTGTTTCACTCACACAACAACCATGTCATCGGAGGATATCCTTCCCGGTAGACATTTCTAGGATAACAAGTACTATGTGACCCATGATCCAAAGGTGAATGGCGAGATCTGCGCTCTAAGCTTTGTTGTTTAAAAACTGTATCTCCTTCGATTTAAAATATAAAAAACATCTGTAATACTGAATGAGACTACTGATAAACTAAACACACGCCCTCCAGTGTGCATTTCTATGAGAGTGTATGATTTCCATTACCTGCATTACCTTAGATGACAATCAAGTGATTTATTCTATAAGTAACGATAACATACTATGTTACTAACCATGATAATTATTTCCCCTCATCAGAGCATTGTATCTTTTTGTCTCCATAACTTACTTCAAATGTGAAGAAAAATTAAAAAGGGGCCTGAAATTGTTGCCTAGAGACATCTGGTAATGCGGGTGTAACGTCTTATCTTTGTTCACACTACGATCGAACCGGTTTTGACTTGGTTTTATCTTGCCCTTTTAAAACAACGTTGAAATCGGTTCTTTTTTATGGAATGGGATTTGTTCTGTTCACACGGCGTTTTCTATGCATTGTTTCTGAATTTTCACCGGGAGGCAGATGAAAATAGTCATACTGCAAACTGGCTTTGGATTCCAATTTAAAGTACTTTCGATTTTTTAATACAATTAATACTCTCAAAGCTCCCTTAGGTACTTTGACAGTTCTATGTTTAATAAATATCATCCGTATGTTCATCCATCACTAATCTAAAGAAGTGAATGACTGTATTTGGACAATTTGCCAGCCGGTGGTCACTCCAAGGTGGAAATCATACTTGGCTACCATCTTTTGGAATGGACCCGATTGTAAAAATTGAATTGAGCATGTTTCTGTGTACCTCTCTTTGATCAAATGAACATATAGATTAATCTTGCTTTTTATTTTATTTCAGAGGTGAAATGTTGATGAGATAATGAGGTTTCCGAAATGTGTAAACATGAACGTAATCCGTGATGAAAAATTAAAACAAGAGCTCCGCCATGTTGCCGATTTTCCAAGACACCATGTGACACATGAGGAATTGCTACTATGTACATTATGTTGTTGTCGCTTTTCTATGTAACATGCTCGATTTCACTTACCATTTCGGCCACATGAACAGTTATATAACTTCAAAGTACACTCGGGTTGAAATTTTAAAACAAATTAAACATCGATGTACTATAGATGAAATTAGACAAATATGTTTCATTTAGTTTTGGTCACATTGGTTTACGTAATGTATACTTTTGGTATGTACTTCATGTCACCTGAATGTTTCAACATCATGCTTAGGCACCTACACTTACACACGTACAAACAAAATTTGTAAATACATTTGTAATACAATTCGCAAAGACATGTAAATTAAATTCAAATTCTAAACTATCCATAGACAAACATTTTCTTATTTCAAATAAATCAGCTTTCTTGATTATTTCCCCAACTTACTTTGTTCTCATACTGCAGTTTTTTTTTGCAGGTTTAGACCTAATTTATGTTGCACATGTGGGGATAACTATACTTCGCAAGTTGCTTCTCGTCAAACTTCAAACAATTAATATTGCATCATCTGCGCATACATACTAACGCGCATATTTTCTGCGCCGCACAATATTTTTTGTATATTGTTCGCATCCGGCAACTTTTTGTAGACAATATTCAATACGCAGATTTATTGTACTGTTTGGGAGGCACATATAAATAATAATTAATTATATTTAACGCCAATATACGGTATTGACCAAATTATTCTCGTCTTTACTAATGGCACATCTCCTCTGACATTTCTCGATGTTGATTACTATTCTAAAACGTTCGAAGGCGATCATATAGACAGACTATGTGATCAAGTTCGACACAGATTTTACAATAGGCATACACATGTATATTGACTTTTGATACCCTTTGATGATGGTGAATGGAATATACTGTACTACAATGTTCAATGCTAAGGTATACTTAGATAGTATCAAAGCATATCATTTTATTCTTTGTGAATCAACCTCAGTGCAATGATGCCAGAGCGTATTTACAATCTTACTCTTATAAATATAGTGTAGTTGGTATAATCGTTGTCAAAGCCTTCTTTTCGACCAAATATCTATGTTGGGCTAACATTATTGCCTGCAAATTTGACGAATTTTTTAACCACATGAAACAATATGTTTAATCGCTGCCTTGAAAATGCACGCCTGTGTACTCTGCCCTACAGACTTGCGTAGAATCTACGAAGAGCAATGAAAATCTCCCGTGACACACTCAGGCATATTTTGTGCAGGGGTGTGCATATGGTCGTCCGTTACACACGTGTGTCCACGGTTGAAGGTGTTTTAACACATAAAGGTCCACGTTTGGCGGCGCTTACAAACACACATGGGCTTTGTGTGGTTTCACAAGACCAGTTATCTAATAATATGTGTTTGTTGAAATCCCTTATAGGTCAGGGCCGTCAGAAGGGGGGGGGGGGGGGGGGGGGGGGGGGTGCGTTGGGTGCGGACGCACCCCCCTTGAAAATCTCTTCTTTTTTCTTTTTCTTTTTTAGGGTAACATGTTGTTTTATGAATGGAAAATGGGGTCAACGATGGCAAGATACATGAAAATTGTGTCCTAAATTCGCTGTAATGCTCAGAGCTTCCGGGGGCTTCGCACCCTGGACCCCCACCAGGGGCCCTAAGGCGGGCCCCTGGACCCCACCCGTTATTGGCTTCGCGCCAGAGGCGCTCGCGCCATCGCGCCAAGGCACTCGTATCGTCAGCGTGCTGCAGCACTAACACTCTGACGTCATACTACTACTTCCGGTAAAAAATCGTGAAAACGCACCCCCTTTTCCGGTAAAAAATCGTGAAAACGCACCCCCCCTTTCCGGTAAAAAAATCGTGAAAACGCACCCCCCTTGGGCAAAAGTTGCTGACGGCCCTGTAGGTCTTTATAAATTGGAGTTGTGAACTCAGCTGCGAAAAATAGGTCAGTTAAAAGCTAGCTTCTAGTTGACTGGGAGCTATACAGGTGTGAATGGTGTGTACTGAAGCAAAGGTCAATCACATAAGGGGTTTAATAGATATTTATGACAACATTAAAACTCATGCGAGGAGATGATTCATTTGAACTTGCGCTATTTAAAAGTGTTTGGAGAAAATATTGAATTGGTTTAATTTTCATCGTTGATGGACCAAAGGGAGGTGCAGTGTATTACAAATTGAAATAAAAGGCGTTTATGGTAAGTTGCATTGTAATAGATGCAATCCATAACCCTAACCCTACTACGTCTCACAGAAACATCACAGCCAGCACCACTTGGCTTGCGCGCGCACAAGTTCTATCTCATGTAGCACTAAACTACGGGTACATATGGTCTCCGATTTTTTAGCCTGTGAAGCCCTCCCCCCGTGGCTGAGTGGTAGTATATCTCGCCAGTCACGCGGCCGACCCGGGTTCAATTCCCGGGTCGGCGGACATAATTTTTCTTATTTCTTATTTAACCCCCTCACCCTGTTCTTCGTTCCATCCCCACTGCCACGTTCTAGGGTTAGGGTTATTAATGGGCTCTTCACATGTATCCGTGGGCGGCCCCTTGGTGCACCCGTTTCGCACCTGTTTCGCGCCCGTTCGCAGGGCGGTGGTGGACTGTGGTGGACGTCGACCATCTCAGCGACGGGCTGCGAACGGGCGCATGATTTGGTTAACCGTCGACAAACAAATAGTCAAATAAATAACCAAACAAATATTTAAACAAATAAACAGACAAACAAACATAAGGATAAACAAACAAATAAATAAACATAGAAACAAATGAATAAATGAACAAAACAAATAGACAAATAAATAAAATAAATAAATAAACACAAATAAATAAACAAAAAAACAACAACAATTGAACAAAACCTAAACACACAAATCAAACAAACAAACAAACAGATATTGGTCGTACGAATTCCGGAATGCAAATGAAGCGGCGAGCTTGAGCGCTCAGCTTAAAAAGGGCGTAATCAAGACGGTTCGGCCGGTACGCAGGCGTTCCAACCGTATCCGCTTTTACTCACCTGGCAGAACCCGGCAGGAGTTTTGAGCATGCTCAAAAGTCCTGCCGGGCGCGGATGGCCGGCAATTTACCCGGCAACGTGTTCAACGGACGGGAAACGGCGCGCCTACCGTGTGTCCTCACCGTGTGCCGCCGTCTGCACAAATTTGTTACCCAGTAAGGGGCCGGCCAGCAGCTCACACGGACACATGTGACTAATACAGAGATTCCCGGAATGTGAGTGAAGCTTGAGCACTCAGCTTATAAATGGCGGTTTGATGACGTTATCAAGGCGGTTCGGCCGGTACCCAGGCGTTTCGGTCGGTGAGGACATGGTGAGGAGGTGGTATGAGCCCGGTTTAAGGCCGATGAGGACCCGGTATAACACGGTATGAACCCGGTGACAAAAAAAGCCCCAATGTGGCCTCTGAATTTTTTTGCTG
This sequence comes from Ophiura sarsii, assembly GCA_035610835.1. Lineage (NCBI taxonomy): Eukaryota > Metazoa > Echinodermata > Ophiuroidea > Amphilepidida > Ophiuridae > Ophiura > Ophiura sarsii. The sequence continues at coordinate 43,632,590 of CM069450.1, read as the reverse complement.
ATTGTTCACCGTGTTGGACTCTGTGGTTTTTCTATAAGACGGTAAGAGGTCGCCCAGCTCACACGGATACATGTGAAGGGCCCATCAGGGAACGAGAGTGAATGTTTATTGATGACTTGGTGTTGAGCTATTTCATGACAGGGTTAAACTTCATGGTCTTTATCTTTAGTCCGAAACACACATAGCTTCAAACGACTTGGCGCAAATAATAAGTATCCCCTAATTATAATATCTTTGCTAATAACATGATGATATGGCGAATGGTGAATTTGACTGAAATGTTCTTATCATGCAGGTACTCCCATTTGATATTCACACGCCATGCGAGGAGGATTAGGGCAATGTCTTCCATAAGGTTGTATGAATTGAAAATGGAATAGCCCATTGCACGCACATTGCTTACATTTCTGGAGCCGCTTGTCTTTCATTGCAAAGCATTCAACCCTATCAACCATCTCCGATTTATTTCCCTCTTTCATCACGCACAAATAATTGACTAGATATTACTAGAAAAACTGATGTTTTGGACGTGTTGAAGGCTGTTCTCTCAATTAGGATTAAAACCGGGATATCGACATTTTTACAATTGTATTACATACACAAACTTACTGCTGTCAGGATTAAGAAAAATCAGCCGTCTTTGTGCAATAAAACGTCGTTTCAAAATATTGCATCCACGGCTCGGACAGCATTTTATGACAGCTCTACGCTATTTTTTTCAATTTAAATTAAATAAGATATTACATAGAGGGCGTTTTAGAAAATAGTTGAATAAATAGCGGTGATATTTAAACATATATAAACATTGTTTTAATCAAGTTTTGCTGTTTTTTTGTGAGTTGAAGCAACAATAATGTCCAATTATAATGATTATTTTTAATATTGAAAGTAAATTTGGTAAAAAACAACAACTTAAACATCTATTAGTATCCCTTTAAGTAGCAGATGTTTATGAATAACTGATTTCACAGGCATTGTCCAATATAAGATCATCAGCGTATATCATTTTCATAAAACATAAACCACGGAAACCTCTTTGATATTTAATTATTCAAAGGTCCGTACCGTGACCGGTAACGTGATTAGCTTGGGTTACAGACAGGTGGGTGGGGTAATTTCCTGGATTCGGTTCTCGTGTGGCCACATAGTTTCATTAATTATAAGGGCAAATTGAATAATGCTTTTCTTGTTGTTTTTGAAGAATGAACGCGACATGAGCGCGTCTTCTAGTCAATTTTCTGTGGTTGCGTGATAAAATACGCCCCTGAGTTTAATAATCACTAAGCCCGATAATAAGCGGAGCCTACTGGAATACGCTATTGTAGAGATGCTACAGGACAATGTCAGTATCTTAAAAGTAAATCTTAGTTGTCTTTTAATATTGAAGAAGAAAAAAATTGCCAGTGGAAGGCAGTAATACACAACGAACTGTCCGTCGTTTTTACCCGTGATTCATATTTGTAGCATCCCGCCTCATTATCCTCATTTCGCACATCTGTTTAAAGTTATGTCAGCATTGCTCTCACTAAATGACTTCTTTCTCGGGACATTTTGCAGGCTTCACTCAATGACCCTATAAATTTACACGATCTTTCTCTCCGAATGCCAGCCTTATACTCGTATCCATTTAATACTTGACTGACTGACTGACTGTCTGACTACCACAGGAGTAAATCAACCTAACTTACCATGCTTACAACACGTAACTTTTTTCGCTGAATTTGAGTGGGACACTGTCCGTGTCAACTTCTTTTCTTCGACTAGAACTGTGGCTATCAATATGCGCAGCTTCTAACTAATTCTAAATAAATCAAAGATTCTGCGCACATTTTACATATCAAAGGTAACACATTGTCATTGCTTCCTCCAATATGCAATGAACAGCAGTGTAAACTAGTTTTTATTATATTGGTTAAAATGCAAATGTTGGAACCAGCAGACCTTGGATTAGGCCAAACAAAAAAACAAGTTTGTTTTTCACTGAGACGCTTGATTCTTGCGCATTTAAAAAATATTATAGAAAAAACGGAAACAATTATTGTTAGGGCGCCGTCATTTGTCGATATTTTTGTCCGAAATGTTTCAAGAGTAACAAAATGCACAGATTTGACTAAATAAAACCATTTCAAGTGAGTCTCCACTATGAATTTGAGCAACAAAAAAAACCAAACACATTTCGCATTTGACTTTTCAGGCTTGCTACTGGAAACCATTTTTTTGTGTGTGCCTTATATGAAGTGCGGAAGAATGGGTCAATGTAGGTTATCATATACCTACAAGAACACAATATTAGAGTTTCTACTTAAGAAAGATCAAGAATTCGTCTTGATGTATCTTAAATCAACGACAATGTGCCTTCGACATCATCTAGCTAAAAGGTTTTTTTCTTCAGATTTTGCTACGATATATAACATTGCAACCAACAGAACAAACAGATTATTTCCTGAAGGCAATTCTATCTTATAATGATTGGTGTTTCGCAAGCTCGGTATTATATTTCTTATCACAACTCCTAAATCATATTATATCTTAATTGCATTGGATGTGTCCACTTTATTTGTATGAATACTACAGCTCGTGCCGCAATGCATGACCGTTATGATAATTTTCTTAATCTTCCGTGTCACCCGTTGGTTTCAGTCAACATTGACTTTGAGTACGCGTGATCGTTCAGAAAATCGCGGAAAAGGGGGGTTTTCTGCACCATGTCCGATGACATTTCGCGGACTTTTATGTCCGCCATTTCCCAAAATTAGGGGTAAGCAGCTACGGTACGCGATTTTCAAAAATTAGGGGTCATTTTGGAAGCTTTGTCCACGATTTCAAAAAAATTGGATTTTTTTTAGGTGAGGGCATGTCCGCGAAGTCGTCGTCGTTCTATGAATCATATCTGATTCTGTGTGACCCTATTGATGATGGAGCGCCATCGTTGTCTATTTTGTGACTTGCGATGTGCAGAGATAAGAGATAAACCTGTTGCTTCCTTAATGCCATTAGTCCAGCGGAGTTTTGGTCTGCCACGTTTACGAGTTACTTCGATCGACAGCTCCTTGATTTATCACCTTTTCTAGGTTGTCACCTTCTCGTCTAACAATATGTCCAAAGAATTGCAGTTCGTTGCGCATGATCTTTGATCCCCAATCTGGCTTTTGACAAATTCATTGGTCTTATGCTCTTTCCATGATATTCCTAAAATCTTGCGCCAACACTACGTTTCGAAAGCTGATATTTTCTTTGAATCCGCAATTCCCACAGACCAGCGGATTCACCATGCACTTATTGTACACGGAAAAGCAACCTAAGAAGACACGACATCGGCAGTTCAATATCATATGGTCCAACCCGCCATACAGCAAAAGCGTGTCCACCAACATCGGCAGATCCTTCTTGAAACTCATCGACAAGCATTTCCCAAAGGATTCCAAGCTCCACAAGCTATTCAACAGAAACACCGTCAAAGTTAGCTACAGCTGCATGCCCAACATAAAACTAGTATCATCAAGTCACACAACATGAAAGTCTAACCGAACACTAACGAAACCGTGCACGAAGCAACGCCGAAAACATGCTTTGTTGGGTAAAATATAGCTATTTGATGGGTAAAATTTTAAATATGTGTTGAGGGAAACTCTACACAACTACTGTTGTGTAACATTTTACCCAACAAACAACCATGTTCCCTTTTTTCCAAGTGAAATGAACTTTTTCTTCACAAATAATATGAACAGAAACAACACCATAATGAGTAAGTACAATGGAGACTCGGAGTTATATGTGACACTAAGGGGGGAGGGTCTATGTTGGTCAGATATTAAAAGTCAGTGCTTCGGACAAAAAAGAGATATTAGCACAGTAGAAAACTGCTATGTCTATGCTTTAAAATGCTTTTTGTTTGAGGTAAATTGGATTTTTGGTTCTGACGTTATGGTCAATTGAGTTTCGGATGTCTCAAAATATGGGTGGTGTTTTGTATCCGTTTTTAGGTAGATTTTAAGCATTTTTAGTTTTTATCAAATAATTGTATCATTTGATCAAATTTATTTATTAAAATATTTAAATAAATAATTGCACATCATAAATCATCAACATTTCAAAGTCAACGTAATTTCTTATGTATTTCTTTATTTTTTTTCGCCCTGCTATTTTTAAGCCATCTATCTTTAAAAATCAATAAAAATGATAATATAATTGCTTTTTTCCCAAAATGGCTCAAAATGTGTGCTCTTAACTATATTTATCCAAAATGTCCCCTTTTTTTTCCCTAGCCAATTTCAATATTTTTTCATACGTTTTGCACGATATCTCAAAACTATAGAACACGCAAACTTGCAATATGGGAACAAACATAACTAAAAAAAGAAACCTCGTATCGTATCAGGGTGATATTTGGAATGGATAGTAAGCTTGAATAGAGGAATGAACCAATGAAGCCGGATTTTCAATTTATCTTTCCAAATTTGAATTATAACGTAAAATAACCTGTTTGGTCGGTTCCTGATTACCATGGCAACCGTATAAAAAAATCCGGCTTCATTGGTTCGTGCGCATTGTTTCCATACATCATCTACGAAAGTATGGTGAACATGCAAAATTTAGTTTCCTAGTTACGTTTAATCCCGTGTTCAGCCAATCAGAGGCCTTGTCTGGTTACCATAGCAACCAGATCCAAATAACGCGCATTTTTATGAAACGCTGTTACCTTAGCTTCAATTTGATATATGACTCTAAGAGGTAAGCCCACGGTAACATTGAGAAAATCTGTTTCCAAAATTGGTGCAAATCAACATAGACCCCCCCCACCTTAAAAGGACAACATAACCAAACAATAATTAAGCGTGTCAGCGCTTTAGGACAATCGTTTTATAGCAGTGTTAACCATGTTAACAGCGTTTTCTAAATGATTATAATTCAAATGTTATACCCTTTTCCTGGTCACTTTGAATGAAGAGGTCCTGAGTGAACGCTCGTTTTAGGTTACTCATTAGTTCTATGGCATACTATTCTACCTAGGGAAAATGAGTAAACAAACGTGTAGATTTCACATTCAAAAGCAAACCTGAGATGTCATCGAGACAAAAAAAGGATCTTTTCGTAAATTCTTAAGATAGATAAACATTGTAGCTAATCAGAAATATGGAGTACTTCCTGTAGGCTATTCCATCCAATGATTGATATTTCGCAAGCTTGGTATTATATTTCATATCACAATACGTTGACCTGATTATACATCTCGGTAATTGTATCGGATGTGTCCAATTTAATACTTGTTTAGACAACAGCTAGTGCTGCAATGCATGGATATTACAATCAAACTTTGTTTTTTGATTACGTGTCAAAATGTGTTAGGCAACTAGTTGTTGTTATTTCTCTTTTGTATTATACACCCAACGGTTGTTTTTCCAAAACCAGGATGACCACCTAAGATATTATTAATTTTAACTTCTGTGCATGATATTTATCTTGTTATTTGATCTTAAATAAGATCAAATAACTAGGTAAATAACTAGTTAAATATTATTACTCGCTTTAAACAGTTGTCCTTTGGGGCGTCTGCCCTTATTTGTATGAGTGATTTAAATAAGTTAGTATTAAGATTTAAGTATTATTTAATTTTAACTTATGTGCGTAATATTTATCTTGCTATTTGATTTTAAAAGATCAATTAACAAGATAAATTGATTCAGGTCGTACGCTTTCAGTTAGATAGTATTACTTGCTTTAAACATTTATCCGTTGGGGCGTCCGTCATTAATTGGAAGAGTATTTGAATGAGTGTTTCCATCACCTGTCAATGAGCCTCTGAAATTTGGCAGATCATGTGATTATATGGATGCATATGGATGTCAGGTGGAAAGTATTAACAAATTGGTAATATCTCTACCATTTATCTTATTTGATATAACGTCTAGACACATGCAAATGGGCAGAGTACGGACACTTACCCGTTCAAATATTTTCGAAGAGAACCACCCCACCCCCTCCCTTCCTCTGCTGATGGAGGGACATTAAACCGTGGGAGAAAATTATTGCTGTGATCAATAAGTTAGTATTAAAACAACCATGCTTAGTACTATTCCTGGTCGGTATTCAATGTCTTTAATTATATTTCTCCTCAATTAAGCACCCTATAGATATTCTCCTCATGATACTCTTCATCTATCGCCGACCACAGTGGTCACTCGTCTTGGTTCCATGCAGCAGCAGTAGGAAATTACGATATAGCGGCCAGAAACAAATCTTACATTTCAGCACCTGCCGTGCATGCAGCAGAGCAGTATAGTTGGTCGTCCACTGGCACACATATTATCAACATATGGAAGTGAAAGTATACAAAGCTGAAAAACCTTACCAGGTAATAACTCAAAAATATAGTTTCAACTTTAAAAAAAATGAAATTACAAAATTATGGATTATTATATTGTTCGCGAGGATCGGTTAACAATTAAGAACGCTACACCGAATACAAGGAGACAAAGTGCAATTTTCATTTTCGCACTTTGAGCACGCAGGATAGTGTTTTATAGGTATTGCGTATGGGCTGCAATGATCATTTAACACATTGGCATTCCTCAAATTACTGTCGAACGGCGACTTTTTTAATATTCTGTAAATCTTCATCTGCAGATTTTTTTTTTTAAATTTCATGTGATATTTTTACGTAAGAGCCTTAGTTTTGGAGTTGTGAACATATGTTACTTTTATTGAGGGTGTAAGTATCCAGCAGCGTAATTATAAAGAGAGTGACGAGGTACGACGCACTGATAATACCGTTGTGAGATAAATATCACGAGGGGACCTGCAGAACAAATCTTAGAAACAGTTGCATGCAAGGAACTGCTTCGATTTGCAGACTCCCTGGGACAATTAAAAACCATAGCGACATATTCTGGCCAACGCCATTTGAAATAAGTTTTTTTGAGGTGACAGAAAAGTTATGCAAAGATATAATAGGAAAAGGTACTGAGAGAAGGGGATAATATACACCAACACACGTTATTTTATTACCTTGATATTCAATATTAATGTGTGTTTTTTCTCTGGTTAATTCGGCTTGCGGCAATCCCATACAACATATATACAGCCCGTCATTCAAGGCTTTATGTGAATACAAGCGGACATCTGTGAATACAATACACATTGAAATGAAACATAATAGAATGATATCATATTACTTATTTCTCGTAAGGTACTCAAGGTAGCTGGTTAAATATCCTTGAACGTGATAGAAAAGCCTTTATATCATATTGTATAATCTCGGTTTTCTATAACAAAACGGAATAGTGTCTGACGTAGGTAAAGGGGAGAAAGAAACTCTCTTATTAGAGTTTGATTTATATAATAGTATGTACAGGTTTTATGAACTATAAATGTAAACATACGCAAATTCCCTATTCAACTATAGGTGAAGACAAGATGAATACGCATATTTCACAGATTAAAGAGATCTTTTAACCATACGAGTAAGGAATCACAGTGTAAGAGGTCGCGTTAGAGCATTTAGAGTATTTGAATAGAGAGGCGGAATTTGTTATCGTGGCAAAGCCCCCGCGTGGAGGATGATCAAGGGACTTTGTTCACCTAATGAAGTAAGAGTTGCCAAGAAAAGAATAAGCGCTGCCGTGACATGATGTTTCCTAGTTCAAAATTAAACATGTTATCGGTTACCAAAAGCAATTTAGCTGGGGTTTATAATTGATTTTGTTCAAATGTTATGCCCAATTAAAAAAGAGGTCATACAATGAGTGGGGCCAATTTCACCGGTTTTCGATCATTAAAAAGGGTGTTTGTATTAATTGAATTGATAAGCATTGTATCATCATGCAGGTCTTATGAGAGAGGACAACCGAAAAATATTATGTTGTTTTTTTTCACTTTTTTTTACCTTTAGAAATAATTATCTATTATTTGATGATAATGTTTGAATACCATTTTTTTTGAAATGCAACATTGTCCAACCTGAACAGGGGCCACCTCATATGTTCATGGTGTGATCCATTTATTACAATTTGCAATTGACTTTGTCAATATTATAAGTAAAAGATCAGCCCAGTGGTTTTGCGACTACTTGAACAAAACAAAGTTGAGTTTATAGCAAATGGAATTGTTATTACTAGTAAGAAAACGCAAAACCATAAGGGAATGAAATATTATATTTCTAAAACAAGTTTGTTACAGTTTGTATGATACTGATACGTGAACCATTTACGATTGGCAAAGTAAATCAAACCTATTTGCTCGTCTTTAACTCATTTGAAATAGAAACCTATATGTTCACTTATTAAGACACATCAGAACCCTTACAAATAAAAATAAAAATAAAAATGCACACTCTAAAAACTCAATCCTTTGAGGTAAAACAAAAACCGTTTTAGTTCAAAAAGAGTTCAAAAAGTCCGCACACCAAGCTTATTTACCCACCATGTAAAAACACACGTACCGTTTCCGGCATTATCTTGTAATACACATCCATAATATCTCGCCATATTTACCAAATGTCAACATATAAAAGTTGACGTAACATTATTATGCAGTATTTTAATTTATTACATTTACAAGTGACAGTTTGAAGCACTGTGTTTCTTGGATTCTCGTGCTTTTGTTTTATTTTCAAACACTTGTAAATCATCTTGTGAGTGAGTGCAAACATATTTGACAAAACATATAAGCAAATCTTTTTGTATAAGATCTCTTCAATATGTAGATGCAAAGTAAATATTTCTCTATACTCAATACCCACTATGAAACAGACATAATGATGGAGCCTAGAAGTAGCTGACGACATCCTAAAATTCGATCTCACGATCTATTTCCCGCAGATGACGTATCTTATCTAGCAGCATCTACTGGTTCTACAAGGACCAAACCCCTGATTAATATTCTCAACACCGCCCGTTTGAAGAACATCGAGTGGTGCAAAAACTCGAAAAACTTGAGGCATAAAGTTCGAGACTCATTTCAGGATACCTGATGTAGAATAGAACAGTCACGAATTGTCTGCAATAAACTGGACACCACGATACGGAAGTCTGGCCTCGACGGCACAACCCAAATCAAATTGTTCATAGCTTGCGTAGGAAAATAAATATAGACCATACCTAATCGATCACTGATTTACAGATAGAATAAACGGCTTTAAGATATCTTTTGTACGGATTTCGTGGTACACAACTATTATGTAAATACGAAATTGTAAATAATGCTTGGTACGTTGCTCTTTATGAACCCAGCCTGTTGCTATGAAGTATAATGCTTGGGCTATGTGACTATCCTTAAATGGCAGATAAATATCTAGCATCTAAACAAATACATTGACAAAATAGTCCCATACTCCTTTCCCTAAATATCATACAGAACACTCACCATATACTTGGGATCAACCACATATTTCGGTACTTTAAAATAGACTATATTAAACGCACTGAAATAATCATGAAAGTGCTCAACAAAAGAAAGTCATACACTTTGTTTATGTCCTATAGAGTGACTTCCAATTATGTTATCGCCATAAAACAACAATGATAAACAATGATTAGCCCCATTTAAAGAAAATCCGTGACGTTTCCAAATTTGTATTTTCAACACACTACGCGGAGAGAAATGCTGTGTATGCATTCCATGGCCTGTATGACCGCCGGAGATATCGATCACACATGCTACATTACCCATGCATGACAGTTTGAATTTGAATTAGCCCGCTCAGATTTTTTTTCAACTGTGTACATTTGACCATCTTAATTCAATGATTCCTTTGGTCAAATGAACCGACAGTGCCAATCTCAACCGACACGACATCAATATTCGCCCCCCTGTGGCTACGACACTGGTTTACATTATGCTAGACCGTCTCAGACAAAACAGAAAATGTTCTGAATTCATACTTGTCTTAGTTATCTCATGTTTTATGTGCACTCTCAAAAACTCATGTTTTATGTGCACTCTCAAAAACTGCCCTTACCGCGGATTCCCAAAGAAGGAAATACGAGTGACCCTAAACAAGGATTTAGTTCGACTAATCATACTTTTAGCAAAGGAGGGCCTCAAGACGGAGTTTAGACTGATCCGAACGTATGAAGCAAGTGTGTAATTCAGTTTGTTAGTACATTTTTCTGATAGGCCTAAACATTTTGGGCTATTTTTCTAAAGTTGACACGTGACTATTGGCTCAAGCTACCATTAGCACGGATTCAGGTTGAAAAATACACCCTACTCTAAAATTGGCGATTTTGATACCCATAGCCCCGGCCGCGTGGGCCCGCGTTGTGGTCGAAATAGCACACTTAATCCGTGTTTTTCGTTCACGTGCATGATTGCAACATTATACCTGATGCCCCCGGGTTGTATATGTGTAATATAACTTAGTTAGTATGGCAAGTAAGCTGCAGTCCAACCTAATAATATAATACACTTTGGAGAGTGTCAAGTACTTGCGGTTGAGGTGTTTTAGTAATAGAGTCATGTCATATTGCGTATAGTTTACATTACGAACTAGAACGAAAGTACTAATACGTGCCCTGACAGAAATTTGTATGTCAAATCTATGTCAAAAGTGTGTCAAATCTATGTCAAACGGCAGTTTGACATAGATTTGACATGTCAAAACTATGTCAAATGGTAATTTGACATACATTTGATTGTGTCAAATTTGTGTCAAATTCAACTCTCATTTGATAGACTATGTCAAATCTATGTCAAATATACAAAGTAAAAGAAAAGTGTCAAAATTGTGTCAAATTTGTGTCAAAATTGTGTTAAATTGAACTTATAAACTGTTAACATGCATTATCCATGTCAAATGTGTATCAAATCTGACTTGTATTTTTTTCAGGATGTTTTCATGAAATGCATGTATGTCAAATGTGTATCAAATCTGACTTGTATTTTTGTTCATGATTATTTACATGAACATGTATGTCAAATGTGTGTCAAATCTGACTTGTATTTTTGTTCATGATTATTTACATGAACATGTATGTCAAATGTGTATCAAATCTGACTTGTCTATTTTTCATGATTGTTTTCCTGAACATGTATGTCAAATGTGTATCAAATCTGACTTGCCTTTTTTCAGGATTGTTTTCATGAACATGTATATAAAATGTATATCAAATCTGACTTTTATTTCTTTTCAGAATTGTTTTAATGAAAATATATGTCAAATGTGTATTAAATCTGACTTCTACGCTAAACCAGATATATCACATTCATATATTTAGGGATATTTAGGGATTAAATCATTGTTTAAATATTAATTTGATCAATCAATCTATGTATCAATCTATCAATGTATATATCAATCTATCTAATATATTAATCAATCTATGGATCAATCTATCAACCAATCTCTATCATATCAATCTATCAATTACATCTATCAATCAATCTATTGATCAATCAACCAATTCTATCATATTCTATCTATCTATCAATAATAATAATAATGGTATTTATAATGCGCCGTCAATCTAGGTAAAACTATTCCGAGGCGCAACATATTTATAAAACAAAAATACAAATTAACATGAAAAATACATAAACAAGGATGATTTGCATATACATGTACATGTATATACAAAGAAATCAATTATAAACTGAGTCAAATAATCTTGTTTTTAACAAGTTCTTAAAAGAGTCAAGTGAATCACAGCATCTTAAATTATAAGGTAGTGAGTTCCAGAAATTATCTATCAATCTATCTATCAATCTACCAATGTATCTATTCATCAATCTATCAATAACTGTTGGAATATTAGATTAATTTAATTAATTAAAGGTATATCATGTGATCTTTTCCATGGGACGCCCTCAACCCCCGAAATAAAATTGGAAGCAAATTTTCTTGCAGATTCACATTTCTAAATTTTAAATATATTTCAAGTTACAGAGCGATACAATTCCTAATTACCTCAAAATCATGGTTTTTGTGTGAATATAGAGTATGAAAATAAACTGTCCGTTAACCTGATAGTTTATTTTCACTCCAAAACCATGATTTTGAAATATTAAGAATAATATCACTCTGTAACTTGGAATGTGTGTACAATTTATGATCAGAAGTGTAAATCTGCAAGAAAATGTGCTTCCAATTTTTTTTTTTTGAGGATTGAGGGCATCCCCTGAAAAAGATCACATAATATACCTCATCACAAAATTATAGGTTGTTGTTTACCTGTCCAAAATATGTGCTTGACCCTATCTAAACAATAGATTGTTAGAAATACAAGGAGAGTTGCATGTCTTCTTTCGTCACGTAGAGTGCTCAATCCTTTCGGAGAGCAATAATATACGGGGAAGAAGAACACAAATAAATTTACTCCATATTTATTTCACAACAGTCTGTTTCGCCCAAAGGCTCATCAGGTGAATGAGAGACTTACTATAGAAAAACATTAGGTATATCAAGAGACATGGATGGATGCACACAAAGCAAAGTGTTACAAAATATGATCAATTGTGAGTCAACTGAGTGTAATAGATAAGTGTATGGATTAAAGCACTCAAGAGGGAAGTCATGACAAAGCATTGTTAGAAATATATGGTTATACATACTTAAGATGAACTATTTGTGATGATACAATTGAAAAATGTTCCTAAACAGGTGATTTTCACCAAATTGATAGATAACGCGGTAGCAATATATAGGCCACATTTTTAACAAATGTGACCATAAACTACACAATATTTACATAATAATATGCTGACATGTATAACTTATGTATCACTAACAATTTTAGGCACTAAAATAACCACTTTGTCAGTGATAAATTTGATTTTGACAACGTTAGCCTAAAGGTCATAAATTTCCTATGCTTTTATACAGTGCAAGTCTTCCGAATTTGGCAACCTTAATTTCAAATCTTCAGAGGGTATGTACATTTTATGTACATGTTAGACATTTTTTTTTCATTTTTTTTTTCATATTAAGGGACCGTTCATTATTTAGGGTGGAGGGGGGGGGGGGGGGACAAATTCGAGAATCGTAAGTTAAAATTACCTAACCCCCCCCCCCCCTACAGCTGAAACTGAAAATTACAGGACCCCCTGCTAATCAGTAGCTTTTATCAGTAACCCCCGCCCCCCCCCCCCCCCCCACCCCTCCCCGAAAAAAATCAACTTGTCACATACTTAAGGGGCTGTCACTCTTTACCTTTGGAATTTTGTTCATGGATACGTTGGCAAATTTTGTTTGTGACACCCTATCTGAAAGGCCAATCATTTTATGATGCCCCTTCTTTTTATTGTGTGAACTTAGTAATGGCGAGCGTAGCGAGTTGGAATTTGTTTCTTCATATTTATACATTTTGGGTGGTTTTGTGAGTCTTTATAACCCGAACAAGTTAGAACATTCTGAGCAGAAACCGTATAATCCAGTGAAACCTTCTACTTTTGTGAGCATTGGTACAAAGCAGAGATGAGGTGAAAAGCATGCAATAAATCACATTTTTAAATCATGAAATTGGATTTTGTAACATTATACACCCTGTGGCTCTAATGTCTCGACCGTTGATGATTATATAGATGTTTTTCCACCATTTCGTCGATTTGCTGTCCAGAAGTCGTCTCATAGTAACAGTTTTTGAAGGCGATAGGTTTTAAGAAAATATGCGCGAAGCGCAGAAAAAAATGGCATTTACACTCCAAAATAGCCTCTAAAATCACTCCAATCTTTATAGTTTAAACAAATTTACACAACCCCCCCCCTGTTCAAGAATAAAAAGTTACATAACCCCCCCTATTTCAACATATGAAAGTTACATGACCCCCCCCTATAGTTTACTCACCCCCCCCCCCCCCCCCCTCCACCATAAATAATGATAGGTCAACCACATATTTTAAAATGGGTAATAAAAAAAGTTGGTTCCCCCCCCCCCCTACTTTAATAGGCAACATCAATCGTCTTAAGTGGTAATTAATTAGTTAATTGGTTAATTAATGCATTAGTTAATAAATGAATTAATTATTGATTGATGTAGCACTTGATTAAATTTAATAATTAAGTTGGTTTTATTGTATGTATAGATTCAATTTACTGGATTTTCAAATTATTTTAATAAATGGAACTATTTTGAATTACAAATGAAGTTATTGACTTATATAGATTAATCATTATATTTATAAATGAATAGATAAACACATTAATACAAATTAAATGAAGTTTATTCAATGAAGGCCATATATAAATTGAAATAAATTGAATAGTGATCAGCTTTATCCCATCTGAGCGATGATTGTATTTTTAAAGACTCTTCTTGTTGTTTACAAAAGCATACCAGTGTATGCTGGTTCCCTGTATCAATGGGCTCCACACAACTTCTCCATGCTGGAGATCCAGATGCAGGGAACCAGCATGACCAGTGCATTACAAGATGGTGGATTATTTGAATAAATTTGTTACAGTTGGCAAACAAGATGCTTAAAAAACACTTGAAATATCAAGAATTTGGCAATTATCAGTTCATAAGAAGAGAACCATGTTGTTAATAAATCACTGCATTCATTCTAGAGCAGATTTATAGCTGTATAAAAATGATACCGATGTCATCTAATAGGCAATGCTTGGACTTGCATGATTGATTGATATGAAAATGGCACGGCCGGCCCGAGTGCTGGCATGGATGGATCCGATCATATGATGGACCAGCTGATTTGCTGAGAACTGATGAAGTCCTAAAGATTAATGGTAAGGAAATGTATGATTTGTTTTACAAGCATTCTTAATTTCTGTGTAATTAATTGCAATTATTTACGGCCGTCATTATTAAATTGTGAAAATAAGCTTACCCATTGATTTCAACAAGGAAATTTCATGAAAATTTGAACATGCTCGGAATATGTTGATTCATATCACATTTTAAAGAGCTTGAAAAACTCTTTAAAATGATGGTCTCCCATAGTCAGGGGATTCTTGGAACCAAAGTTATCGTAAATTTTCTTTCGCAGATCAGATCTGACCCAATTTTGATGCAATTTCGAGCCAGTAATTGTGACCATTACATGTAGTGATGTACTTATTATTAAACTAACAGTATATATACATGTACAATGAATGACATGTACCGAAATGCTGAAACCTTACCAATGTTCATACTGTGACAAGGCCTACTCTGGGTCGGGTAATAAGACCAAACATGAAAGAATTCATACTGGAGAGAAACCTTACCACTGTTCATACTGTGACAAGACCTTCTCTTGGTCGGGAAATAAGACCAAACATGAAAGAATTCATACCAAAGAGAAACCTTAAAAAATGTTCATACTGTGACGAGACCTTCTCTGGGTCGGGTAATAAGATTAAGACCATTTAACTTGAAAGAATTCATACCGGAGAGAAACCTTACCAATGTTCATACTGTGATGACAAGACCTTCTCTGGGTCGGGTTATAAGACCAAACATGAAAGAATTCATACTGGAGAGAAACCTTGTTCATGTGACAACCAATGTTCATGTGACAAGATCTTCTCTGGGTTGACCAATCGTGGCCCTAATCAACAAGACCCCACGCCGCGTTGCTGCTGTTTTGGAATGCAATGCATGCAAGGATACACGCTCAACCTTTGTAATGATCAAGCGCTTGGATCATGACGCTGTGATAGACACATTTTTGTTTTGATATACCACGGGATGGCTTATGATTAATGAGACCTGAATCATAATGAAAAAAACTCCATGCCAATGGGTTGCGGACGGTGCCTAGTGACTATTAATAATACAATTTTCAATGCACTAAATTATATGTATGGACAAAATACAGAAAAATAAAACAAAATTCAAAGTTTAGACCTTCCGAGAAAGGGAGTCGTTACTCGAGTTTCATGCTTAACGCAATCGTCAGACGTCAAGGATACTGATTGTGTGACTGGTTAACCCTGGACTAGATTAGGATGCATACACTTTCAATGGTGTTTAATCACTAAAAGTGTATCACACTTCTCCAGCCCGTAAGCCAACCAGACCATTTCTCAGGACCGGTTTATAGAATTCCTGGAAATTGATGCGTGTGGAGACGAGAATTTTTTTTTTTTTACTTGGCCTTATAATTTCATTTTTAAATACAGTAGCTCTATTTCGTCACTGTAACACCAACATTCACATTGCCGTATCACGGCACACGCACTGTAATGCACATACACTGTTGTACATGAAAATGGACCTAGGTTGATCGATCTGTAATTGGAAAATTGGGCCTTTACTTTTTGCTTTAAAAATTACCGCATTAAATAATAAAGATCTGTATTTATTTTCGCCAATTTATACAACAGGTCGGTTGGGTCAGTACAACTGGGTTTTTGTTTTTTGTGGGTTGGGGGTTATTAAGTTCATATTCAAATTTTTGTATTTAATATATAATGTGTATCATCTTTTCAGCAGGATGCCACTGACTGGGGAGATGGAGCATCTGATAAGGCCAAAGGAAACATGCAGAATTACAAGAATTAAGACACCAAAAACATACAACTGCAGACTGAAATGGATGACTTTTAAGAAGCATACATTAAAAAGGTACATACAAAATAAATTGTCCTAGTTGAGACATTTGCGATATTCTCAGACAATATCTTGTTGTACTTTTTACCGAAACACCAATTTCCATTAACCCCCAACTCTCCCTTGCCGGGCTTTTGCCAATTAAACCATGATTAAACTTACTATCAGGGGACAAAACATGAAGAAAGATGTTTGTTAACCCTAAAACTCCCTAGTTTGGTTTTTCACAATTAAACTATCAGAGAAGAAAATGAGCCAAATTTTCTCTCCCTCGGTTAAATTCTCTCCCTCGGTTAAATTTCATTAGTCTGCATTTGAAGTAATTGATGAATATCTATGCTCTGCTGTTTTGTTTATGTTTAAATGGCGGATGTAAGATGTGCGAAGTTCAGGGGTAGGGTAAACCAGTTTTCGGTCAGCGCCTATTTTCGGTCACTTTCGCCCAAATCGTGTAATGAAAATTACCTCGTTGTTATAATCTGACGGCTAAAAAACTGCCGCATAGTTGATGCATCCCAGTATTGCTTTAAAATGGCGACAACCGATGCAGTTATAAATACGATTTGGGCGAAAGTGACCGAAAATAGGTGTTGACCGAAAACTGGCGACTTTACCAGGGCTATGTATCATTAACAGACAGAAGTTGTTTATAAATCCCGCCCCCCCCCCCCCCCCCCCCCCCCCCCCGACAACAGGCCTGTGCCCTCTCATCCATCATTCAAAGTTACGCTACTGGTGCAGTCTCATTTTAGTTGTCTTAAAGGTAGATGTTCCGATTTTCAATTTGAAGTTTTCTATTTTACATGAAAGGTCATCCTTAAAAAAATTGTGTTCCAAAGTTTGAGTTGCATAGCTCTATGGTTCTTATTTTAGACGCACAAGATGCTGTGAACTGTACCCATTGAGTAGTACACAAACTATATCGGTGGTTACCACCATTCGCGGTAATTCGACGTTATTTCATCGATTTCTCCGTAATTATACTGATTTAGGCCGTCAAATTTCAGTATGATGATGAGAAAAATACGAGCTTTCATATGATATGAAAATTTCCGTATGTTTGAAATAATTCTGTGTTACGAAAATGTGATCGGGTCATCTACCTTTAAATATCATTAGTAAAACATATGACCAATATACGAGGGGGTATCAAAAAGTTTTAGAAAACACCCAAGTGAACTGAAGGAGCCAGAAACTTTATTTTGATATGTGATCCTTCAGACATCTTTACTAAAGTCCCTGTGCAAAGTTACACATTTTTCCTACTATTTATTGCCTGTCCACAGACCGCCATTGTAGAGATCCTCAGATTGACCACCATTGATAGATTCTCAGATTGCCTCAGATTGTGTTATTCCCAAAACAGCAATAAATAGTTTAAAGTTTTGACAGAAAGGGGTCAAAGGTCATTACAAACAAGCTTGGTGACAATAAACTTATGGGTAATATGGGGTGTACACAGATTGACCTCTAATGACCCATACATGACCTTTGACCCTTTCTATCAACACTTTAAACTATTTATTGCTGTTTTGGGAATAACACAATCTGAGGCAATCTGAGAATCTATCAATGGCGGTCAATCAGAGGATCTCTACAATGGCGGTCTGTGAACAGGTAATAAATAGTAGGAAAAATGTGTAACTTTGCACAGGGACTTAGTAAAGATGTCTGAAGGATCACGTAACAAAATGAAGTTTCTGGCTCCTTCACTTCTGGGTGTTTTCTAAAACTTTTTGATACCCCCTCGTACATGTATATACTGAGAACAACTTTCATTCATGAAATGTTCCTAGCATGGACTTTAATTATATATTATTACTCAATTTTGACACACAAGTAAATATATAGTTTTTTTATAGCAAGTAAATGACATCTTGCTCTAAAATCTTTGCACATGATGATGACTTGTTTTTCAAACATGAAACATTTTGTAGTTTTCACAATTTTCCTAACCCTTTGTACGGTTTTCTTTTCTCGCAGTATGTGCTGTCAGTGTCAACCAACTCAAGATCAAGCCTCCAGATGTAAGCAGATACATTTATGAAAAGTGCTAACTCCACCATGGCAGGCAGCAGAATCATTGAACGTTTTGAAGATGTGATCTAACAATATTATTCTACAGTTCTATTAGCTCCTGTAAAGCAACACTTTTTTGGTTTTGAACAAGAGGAGAATAGGACTGACTCTTTGTGTAACATTAAAGCAGAGCATGTTTTTCAAAAGTTGTTTGTCCAAATGCACAAAATGGATCAAGTGCTAAGACCTACTTCATTCAGAATTGTTTTAATAAATGAGATTGAACCAGTGAAAATCAACTGTATAGCTATTACTGTTTATTTGTGATGAGCAAAATAGTATAATTTGCCATACATGTATGTGTTCTACAACTATTGCACTCTGCCATGTTCAAATGTATATCAAGTTTTCGTTTGAATGTAGGATTTGATACTGATAGCAAGGATGCCTAACTTGCACGATTCAAACAGCTAAAACAATACTATAGTTCAGTCAGTTCCAAATTGGCGAAACCTGTTTACAACAGCGCATGAAATCATAAGAGTGTTGCGCGCAAAACGCTCGCATGGCGCGCAGTGTCATTGTACACTTGGATTACTTTTGTATGCCAGATAGATAAAAACCAAATATTTCTCGCCAATTTAGAACTGATCAAACTAGAGCATTTTTAAGATGCCTATTCTGGACTGATCCCACTTGCTGAAAGATTTGATAATTTTGTCCAGTGTTTGAAATGAAATTGTCACTAATGTGTTGTTGAAATGAATGACAATATCATGCAGGCAATATCTATAGGAGAGAAATTCCTGCTGTATTTGACATCAATTTGATACAATGGATTTGACACACATTTGACATAGTGGAAGGGCGTGTTCTTGCAGAATTTGACATAAATTTGACACAATCGATTTGACACACATTTGACATAGTGGAAGAGCGTGTATTCTTGCAGAATTTGACATAAATTTGACACAATAGATTTGACACACATTTGACATAGTGGAAGAGCGTATATTCTTGCAGAATTTGACATACATTTGACACAATCGATTTGACACATATTTGACATAGTGGACGAGCGTATTCTTGCAGAATTTGACATAAATTTGACACAATCGATTTGACACATATTTGACATAGTGGAAGAGCGTATATTCTTGCAGAATTTGACATAAATTTGACACAATCGATTTGACACATATTTGACATAGTGGAGGAGCGTATTCTTGAAGAATTTGACATAAATTTGACACAATCGATTTGACACATATTTGACATAGTGGAGGAGCGTATTCAAATGAATGTCCCAATTCACTACTTTTCGTTTGACATAAATTTGACATATGTCAAAATCATGTCAAATGAAAAGTAGTGAATTGGGACATTCATTTGACATAGTTTTGACACAGTTTTGACATAGTTAGAGATTTGATACAATTTTGACATGATTTTGACATAAATTTGACATATGTCAAAATCATGTCAAACGAAAAGTAGTGAATTGGGACATTCATTTGACACAGTTTTGACACAGATTTGACATAGTGGAATTTGACACAATTTTGACATAAACTAAACATTTGACACAGTTTTGACATATGTCAAATTCATGTCAAAACTATGTCAAATGAATGTCCCAATTCACTACTTTCCATTTGACATGATTTTGACATATGTCAAATGTGTGTCAAATTGTGGCAAGGGTGCATTGAATTGAATTGAATTTATTTGGTACTCAAACATACATTGCACATATATACATTATAATACAGCATAAGATACACAAAGAAAATGACATACAAAATATTGCACTTTTGAAACATCAATAAGGACATACAAATAACATTATGGGACAAGAGTACCAAGGATAGCCCAAGAAAGCCATAGAAATATATAGCTTATTTCCATTGGGGTCCTCAACATAAAAATAGAGACTGAAGGGAAATAGGGAAGAAAACAAAAAGTACAATGACTAATGGAAACAATAAACAATCAAATGTGAGAGTGGCTAGCAAGATGCTTCCTGACTAATTGTTTAAATGTATTGGAATTTGAAGTGGCTTTGATGTTGTTTGGAAGAGAATTCCAGTGATGGATGGCCGTGTTGCAAAAGGTGAAACTGGAATGGGTTTTGGAGTGAGGAACAATAAAGTTGAATGGGCTACCCCTGGTACTGTAATTATGAAATGAAGATACACGTGTAAAATTTGACTTAAAATACTCAGGTGACGTATTGTTAAAAATTTTAAAAACATGGTTAAGTTTTAATTGGGCAACTCTGTCCTGGATGTTGAGCATTCTGACTTTATTAAGCTCATCTTGCCCAATGTGAGTGCGTGGGCCAACACCTAAGATAAAACGGACAGTTTTGTTCATTCTCTTCTGCAAAATGACACCATGCATTGGTCCTATCGAAAGAAAACTACGTTTTCGTGGCAGGATATAATGAGCTCAATGATTATCCTTAGAGGTGTCGTGATGTTATTTTAAGTGGTAACAGTAGACGGTCGTTTTTAAGTGGTAACAATAGACGGTCGTTTGTTTCCTGATACTTTTGTAATTATCTTAAATTCATTAGCGCATGTTGCAGCTTATTGTTATGCGATGTTCTCTTAAACGCATTGACACGGCCAGACAATTCACATGAGCATACAATGACGTTTTTACTTTCATTTCAGACTATTCGTGACTAATATAAAATCGCCAACTCATAACAAAGTTGCACGCTTGATAGGCGCCTGTATAAAATGCGGAATGTTTAAAAGCGCCCGTCCTTTATTAATAGGGAGCTTTCGATTTGGACGACGGACGCTTCTACGACAAGATGACACCTCGAGTCATGTGCGCATGCGTCGACTTAGCAATCCGTCGGTCGTCCAATTTCTGGGACCTGTGATCTTAAGCTTTCGATTTCCGCGACGGATGCTTGCCCGACGGTAAAACACAAAACGTTACCGTCGTCCCCACGACGGTTGTTAGTCCATTTACGCGTTGTAGCATTTAGAGGACCAACGGATGACAAAATTGACGCATTCGTACATGACCCAAAGTGTCATTCAACCGTCCTAGATTCATCCGTCGTGCAAATCGAAAGCTCCCTAATAATCAGCCGAAGACAGGTCCTAGAAATTGGACGACCGACGGATTGCTACGTCGACGCATGCGCACATGACTCGAGGTGTCATCTTAAGCGTCCGTTGTCCAAATCGAAAGCTCCCTAATATTAATTTGAAACCTACAGCGTGTCCAAAAAAACGGGGTCAAAAACTGAAGAGCTTATAACTGCAAATGTAGGAAGCACAGCTGCTTCAATTTTAACAATTACAGATATGAAAGTAAATATATCTGATCTTTATTTGATAAATGTATGAGACCAATCGAATGTTTACCTTTTGAAATACAAAGCTTTGATATTTTTCACGGGACGCCCTCTATCTGTGATTTTTTCCTAGAAATTCATTTTGTTGGTCAAATTACATGTATAACCATGAAACTAAAATATCTTATAAGTTACAGAGCAATATGTTAATTACTTCAAAATCAGATTTTGAAATAAGTTGTCCTGGTACCGGGACAGTTGATTTTTTTCGTTCGTTGATAGAATTATATGGTTTGACACCGTTTTTCAATCGTTTTAACGCCGTTTACAGTGTTTTCAGTTACAACCGCAACTGTATACAAATGAACACACCCCTACGGAATGCTTAATATAATGATGAAAATCAAACATAATTCCTTACATTGGAAGCAGATTTCCATTATAATTTAGTAATGTGCTGTGATGGTTTTTTAAGAAAATACAGTCAAAATAGATTTATGTGTTCAGGAAAGTCTTTCCTGATCGTCAAACTTCATTATAAGAGAGAAAAAATATGTTTGAAAATGTGAAAAAGATCACATAATATTGCTTTAACCGATTCAAATTGGAAAAACCTTTTAAGAATACTGTCAAAAAGAGATAGAAATGAATAATGAATATAATTTAAACAATGTGAATGAAGTTGAACGTTAAAAAGATAATCGGCCGAGTGCACCAATGACGGGTAACTTAATAGGGAGGTAAGCTACCTCCCTAGTAGTTATGCTCTAACTGTAGCATAACTTACTAACGATGTAATTCTTAGAGCATAACTGACGAGTAACACCAGCATAGCAACTAGCGAGGTAAATATCCACATTAATCAGCATCGTCCCCTTACAAAATTAATCGGCGCATATGCCAAGTGTTAACCTATAGTTTACTGTAAAATACTGACGTGAGTGGTCCTCCGTAATATTTAAAACGTGTCGTCACTCGCTAGGTCATAGGTGAGTGTACATAATTAACATAAATAGTCACGTTGAGTCGGCCCGCGTTCCGAACAAAGAATTACGGTATTTCTTTGGCCAAAAATTTCGAATTTGTTCAGCGCTTTTTCAAAAATAAGGACTATCAAGACATTAAAAACATATTTTGGGCGAGGGGCACACACAAATATTGCACCAAAAAGCACAATTTTAATGACAAACACAAGCACCCGATGAAAACAATTATATACAATTATAACACATCTCGTAACACAAATACTTCCATGGCGTGGACACCTAGGTCTTCGCTCAATAACCGCGGGACCCCGGTTCGATTCCCAGAACACGCACGGCAAGATATGTTTTTTTATTTCGTTCTAGTTCTACCCTTCCACTCACAATAATGTGGAAACTTGGCTATTAATTAATAAAACCTATAAGGAATATTGCATTTGGCAACCAAAGCGGCAACCAAAATTATATTCACTACAACATGATAGACGCACACACCAAGATCAGAGTAGGATTGAGGCTTGCCTGGATGTAAATAAAATTGTGAATTGTTTATAACACACTATTAAAAAGTATATTGGTGATACTTTTAAGTTTTAATGGTTACCTAAAGGAGTGCTATTATTATACAGATTGTGTATCTGTTTTTTGCTATTTGATTTTATCTGTCGAACCTGATTTATATAGTCATGTTCATTTGGCCGCGTGTTATACTCTATCAATTCAGCCCTTAAACTATCAAGTTTGAAACATCGATTTCGTGTGATATTTTACACTCGTTATTTTTAATAGTAACGCCTTTCCCAATTGCTTAATATCACAGGCAATCGGAATATTTATGTCACACCCCTCACATGGAATTTCTTAATGTGTGCTTTTTAAGAACGACGCATTCTCCCTGTGAGGGTGCGTAAGGGTTAACCTTAATTATGCCGTAACATCAATGTTATATCTTTGCTAACAAAGTAAAGCGGCACGTGCCACATGATATCCAGTTGGTATAATATTCAAGCTTATCTGATTTTAACTATCACTTGAATATCTGTGTTGTTTACTTTGTGCAAGATTTCTGCCTATTGGTAACACCGATTACTGTCTGGTTATAATGATGCTACATATTTATGTAGTACACCCTACGTTATAACAACATCATAGGCTTTATTGGCATAATTATAATATCATTATATCATTACGTAGACTTTACACGCGAAACAGATACACAATCTGTATAATAATAGCACTCCTTTAGGTAACCATTAAAACTTAAAAGTATCACCAATATACTTTTTAATAGTGTGTTTTAAACAATTCACAATTTTATTTACATCCAGGCAAGCCTCAATCCTACTCTGATCTTGGTGTGTGCGTCTATCATGTTGTAGTGAATATAATTTTGGTTGCCGCTTTGGTTGCCAAATGCAATATTCCTTGAGCAGTCCATATTATTATTAAGTGTGTTGGCACAACAATGTTTATTTTTCTGTACTTTAAAACATGGTACCATCCATGCATGCAACACGTTTATAATTCATTGAGCATTGGCTTATATCTGCCAATGGACGCTCAAGTTATCCTAAATACTTCTATTAATGTCGGTTTTTTAATGATTCAACTAAAACTTATCAAAGTTCTAAAACTCATCGAAGTGTTTGTCACTCTTTTTGCAAAATAATTTAATACTTGTGGCTATGTTTACCAAAACATGTAGTAAAGTCGTCAATAGAAACCACTGCTTATCGCAGCCCGCCTTTGAAAAAAGCGGCTTCCATCGAGAATGGTTTATCTATTGATTACTATTGTCATCCAGCTCAAGTAGGACTAGTTTGAAACAGTCCGAATATTTCTCAAGTGATTTTCCCACGCACTAGATGAATCTTAACCGCCTTAATAATGATAGCTTATTGAGCGCACAATGACATTTTTCTAGACTAGCCAATCGCAAGTCACATCATGCACAAAACGTGCACCACCACTGTACAGATCCATATAACATGCATGGTATTGAAAACTAGAGCATCATTTAGTGTAGTTTTGGCTCTCACTCACTAAAGACGTCCGAAAGATCGCTAGCTGTCTAATATCAATTAGACCAACTTAAATGTTGATTTTTATTTTAATATCCGCTTGCTTGATCTTTCAAACAACGTTTTTGCTTAACCTACACAAATGTTCTTTGCCCTAAACTGACCAAATGGTCTGCGACTGACGATTGTAAGCATTTATCAGCTACATGAAACTATAGTATCGCTTTTTGCTATTTGATTTTATCTGTCGAACCTGATTTATATAGTCATGTTCATTTGGCCGCGTGTTATACTCTATCAATTCAGCCCTTAAACTATCAAGTTTGAAACATCGATTTCGTGTGATATTTTACACTCGTTATTTTTAATAGTAACGCCTTTCCCAATTGCTTAATATCACAGGCAATCGGAATATTTATGTCACACCCCTCACATGGAATTTCTTAATGTGTGCTTTTTAAGAACGACGCATTCTCCCTGTGAGGGTGCGTAAGGGTTAACCTTAATTATGCCGTAACATCAATGTTATATCTTTGCTAACAAAGTAAAGCGGCACGTGCCACATGATATCCAGTTGGTATAATATTCAAGCTTATCTGATTTTAACTATCACTTGAATATCTGTGTTGTTTACTTTGTGCAAGATTTCTGCCTATTGGTAACACCGATTACTGTCTGGTTATAATGATGCTACATATTTATGTAGTACACCCTACGTTATAACAACATCATAGGCTTTATTGGCATAATTATAATATCATTATATCATTACGTAGACTTTACACGCGAAACAGATACACAATCTGTATAATAATAGCACTCCTTTAGGTAACCATTAAAACTTAAAAGTATCACCAATATACTTTTTAATAGTGTGTTTTAAACAATTCACAATTTTATTTACATCCAGGCAAGCCTCAATCCTACTCTGATCTTGGTGTGTGCGTCTATCATGTTGTAGTGAATATAATTTTGGTTGCCGCTTTGGTTGCCAAATGCAATATTCCTTGAGCAGTCCATATTATTATTATTAAGATGACACCTCGAGTCATGTGCGCATGCGTCGACTTAGCAATCCGTCGGTCGTCCAATTTCTGGGACCTGTGATCTTAAGCTTTCGATTTCCGCGACAGATGCTTGCCCGACGGTAAAACACAAAACGTTACCGTCGTCCCCACGACGGTTGTTAGTCCATTTACGCGTTGTAGCATTTAGAGGACCAACGGATGACAAAATTGACGCATTCGTACATGACCCAAAGTGTCATTCAACCGTCCTAGATTCATCCGTCGTGCAAATCGAAAGCTCCTTAATAATCAGCCGAAGACAGGTCCTAGAAATTGGACGACCGACGGATTGCTACGTCGACGCATGCGCACATGACTCGAGGTGTCATCTTAAGCGTCCGTTGTCCAAATCGAAAGCTCCCTAATATTAATTTGAAACCTACAGCGTGTCCAAAAAAACGGGGTCAAAAACTGAAGAGCTTATAACTGCAAATGTAGGAAGCACAGCTGCTTCAATTTTAACAATTACAGATATGAAAGTAAATATATCTGATCTTTATTTGATAAATGTATGAGACCAATCGAATGTTTACCTTTTGAAATACAAAGCTTTGATATTTTTCACGGGACGCCCTCTATCTGTGATTTTTTCCTAGAAATTCATTTTGTTGGTCAAATTACATGTATAACCATGAAACTAAAATATCTTATAAGTTACAGAGCAATATGTTAATTACTTCAAAATCAGATTTTGAAATAAGTTGTCCTGGTACCGGGACAGTTGATTTTTTTCGTTCGTTGATAGAATTATATGGTTTGACACCGTTTTTCAATCGTTTTAACGCCGTTTACAGTGTTTTCAGTTACAACCGCAACTGTATACAAATGAACACACCCCTACGGAATGCTTAATATAATGATGAAAATCAAACATAATTCCTTACATTGGAAGCAGATTTCCATTATAATTTAGTAATGTGCTGTGATGGTTTTTTAAGAAAATACAGTCAAAATAGATTTATGTGTTCAGGAAAGTCTTTCCTGATCGTCAAACTTCATTATAAGAGAGAAAAAATATGTTTGAAAATGTGAAAAAGATCACATAATATTGCTTTAACCGATTCAAATTGGAAAAACCTTTTAAGAATACTGTCAAAAAGAGATAGAAATGAATAATGAATATAATTTAAACAATGTGAATGAAGTTGAACGTTAAAAAGATAATCGGCCGAGTGCACCAATGACGGGTAACTTAATAGGGAGGTAAGCTACCTCCCTAGTAGTTATGCTCTAACTGTAGCATAACTTACTAACGATGTAATTCTTAGAGCATAACTGACGAGTAACACCAGCATAGCAACTAGCGAGGTAAATATCCACATTAATCAGCATCGTCCCCTTACAAAATTAATCGGCGCATATGCCAAGTGTTAACCTATAGTTTACTGTAAAATACTGACGTGAGTGGTCCTCCGTAATATTTAAAACGTGTCGTCACTCGCTAGGTCATAGGTGAGTGTACATAATTAACATAAATAGTCACGTTGAGTCGGCCCGCGTTCCGAACAAAGAATTACGGTATTTCTTTGGCCAAAAATTTCGAATTTGTTCAGCGCTTTTTCAAAAATAAGGACTATCAAGACATTACAAACATATTTTGGGCGAGGGGCACACACAAATATTGCACCAAAAAGCACAATTTTAATGACAAACACAAGCACCCGATGAAAACAATTATATACAATTATAACACATCTCGTAACACAAATACTTCCATGGCGTGGACACCTAGGTCTTCGCTCAATAACCGCGGGACCCCGGTTCGATTCCCAGAACACGCACGGCAAGATATGTTTTTTTATTTCGTTCTAGTTCTACCCTTCCACTCACAATAATGTGGAAACTTGGCTATTAATTAATAAAAACAAATAATTATATTATTTTATTTAGTCATTATTTAAGATCCTTGGACAATTAGTACATTTTGGTCAAAATATGACCCAAAATCGGCGCGATTAGTGTTTGAATGGGCAAAAGGAGTTGATCTAAATTTTGACTAAAAAAGTCACCAAATTGCATGAATGGATTTTCAAAAATATAAAACCTTTCAGCTTATGAGGGGTCATATTCCACTTCAAATAGACGCCCACTGGGCATGCAAGCTCAATTGGTCCTTCAGCATCAGCGAATCATCCCCTCCAATGTTCACAACACATTTACACTACTGCTAGAATCGACTGACTTGTGGCATAAAACGTTATGCCCAACTTAATCTTGGGTCCGGTCAGGTATAACGTTTAGCGTAAATTACCCGCCAGTTACTAGCCTAGTAGCTTACCCCGCATTGGCGCTCTCAAAATTTTGGGTTACGCCTCAGTTACTAGCGAGGTAGCGCTATTCTTCAGCTACCCGTCATTGGTGCACTCGGCCGATTACTAGACAGAGAAAAAATAGTTTGAATTGCTAATTTACTATGCTCCATATATACATTTGGTGATACATCAGTGAAAAGAGAGTTATGTTTGCATTTATTTAATTACAAAACATATATTTTGTGCAAAACAGGTAGGCTAGTAATATCGATTACGTTGTGCAATCAACTTATTACTTCTGAAGAAAGTGTTTCAATTTATTGTTTACGCTCGAGATTTATAAATATCTTCATCATATCGTCAATTTTCTATTTGGAGAGAGAAATAGTATAATTCATTATACGTCAAAAAGTTTAAAAGCTGTAACAATTCAATTATGAGCAGAATCGAAAATAGTTCTGAATATTCAAATAAGAAGCGGAAACCCGTTGCAAACAGATGAACTTTAAATGAACTTAGTTTTACCAAATATAATTTACTTTTTGGGAGCAGTGGTGTTTGGTTTATCAAGTGGTGTTTGGTTTATCAAATACGCTGCGATTTTTTGTAAACCATGTTTTCGATTATTAAAATTTCATGCCATACCTAAACGGAACTACGCGTATATATCTTGTGTCATTAACAGAACACGTAGGGAGATATAAGTAGGGAGACATTTTCAGCAGCAGTTTATTGCCTGTAAAGAAACCACGTACATTTATTTCATCCCCTCTACGGAAGAGATTTAGTGCCAGGCGGTTGGGGTTATGAACGCACGAACTCATGAACTCGTACCAACAATCTCGAGTTCGTGAGTTCGTGACTTGTACACTTTGAAAATAAAGAAATAGTAAAGAAATTTTGGCTCCAAGTCACGAACTCATGAAACTCCTAATTCTTTCCCTTCTAGCGAGTTGGTTAGTTTTATCAAACAAACCCAACCGCCTCTTTTCCTGGAAATATCCTGAATTCGTGAGTTTGTGAGTTCGTGTGCTGCAAACACAACCGCCTGATTGTGTGGATATCGTGTGGGGGTGAGTTCGTGTGTTCATACGCTGCAAACACAGCCGCCAGATTTTGGCACGAGTTCGTGACTTCGTGAGTTCGTGTGTTGTCAACACAAGCCGTCGGATTTTCAGCACAGGTTCGTGACTTCGTGCGTTCGTGTGTTGCAAACACAACCGCCTGATTTTTGGCACGAGTTCGTGACTTCGTGAGTTCGTTTGTTGTCAACACAAGCCGCCGGATTTTCAGCACGAGTTCGTGACTTCGTGCGTTCGTGTGTTGCAAACACAACCGCCTGATTTTTGGCACGAGTTCGTGACTTCGTGTGTTCGTGAGTAGTGAACACTTGCTAAAACATGCAGAACTAAATCGCTTCCGTAAATTCGGCTCATATACATTCCATTTCTCGTCATCATCAATCGGAACCTAAACACTGACATGCAACACGTGAAAATACTCGTAAAATACCAACCCTATACGCTGACTTCAAGAGTATACCCTTTTTTACAAAATAGCATGAAATTGTTACCCTAATCGAAGGGTTCGCGACTTTTCTATTTTCATGAAACCCACAATATGGAAATTATATTTGCTCTCATGATCCTCTTGCAGCGTCATATACAAAATACAATTTATTGAATTATTTGTATTTATAGATTTAACCATATCTTTATAGTCTATGATTTAACATACGCTATAAAAGTCAAGTTGTAGGCATTTCCACAACTGATCACTGCGTTAGACTCGTACTCATGTCCAAATGAAATCCCTTATTGTATGCTCTCCCCCCCCCCCCATAAAAAATGCACAATTCTCATCGGTATTTCTTTGTACGCAATTTTCAGTTGTACATTGTGTGTTTCTTTATTTTCAAATGTTTAACCCTCTTTAACCCCCCCCCCCCCCCCCCCCCCCCACCGGGTCAAGGATACCCAAATTTACGGAAGAGATTTAGTTCTGCATGTTTTAGCAAGTGTTCACAACACACGATATCCACAAAATCAGGCGGTTGTGTTTGCAGCATACGAACTCACGAACTCAGGATATTCCAGGAAAAGAGGCGGTTGGGTTTGTTTGATAAAAGTAACCAACTCGCTAGAAGTGAAAAAATTAGGAGTTTCATGAGTTCGTGACTTGGAGCAAAAATTTCTTTACTATTTCTATATTTTCAAAGTGTACAAGTCACGAACTCACGAACTCGGGATTGTTGGCACGAGTTCGTGAGTTCATGAGTTCATAACCCTAACCGCCTGGCACTAAATCTCTTCCGTACCCCTCTGCTCAGCTCAGTTTGTTGTAAAAGGCTTCTTCGGACGTGTTACCATCACGATTTAAAATTCCATAATATTTGAAATCAAGGTCCCTGGGCTCTCTCACTTTGTGTGGTTTGCCAGTGATTTATTGTTCTGCACTTCTAACCCTCTTATACGTGTTAAACAATAAAGAAATTTCGGGCGCTACTTCATGTTATAGATTGGTTTATAGATTGGTTTATTGAAAAATACAAAATCGTGGCTTAAAAGCCAAATTGCATTGCACTTACAATATTATAAAAACATTTAATAGTATTTATGTTAATACGTTAGATGCGTACATGAATGTCTTTTTCCTCGATATAAATTGCCATCCATCACGATCCATCACGTTTATCATTGCCACAAAAGCCGGGTAAAGACGATGCCTCAATCCAACAATAATGCACATCAATACTCTACATCAGTATCAAATGCAAGTGTAATTTAGATTAGAACATATGAGAGAGATTCGCTGAAGATTCCAGGAATCTTTGTGATGGTGATTTTCTGAATACAAATCCATGATGGAAAGTATTATAAAATATATTATCGCATTTGTGTGTAAACGTTGCTCAATTGAGCACTTCATCAGACTAGT
The DNA here is from genome assembly GCA_035610835.1 of Ophiura sarsii. Taxonomy (NCBI): domain Eukaryota; kingdom Metazoa; phylum Echinodermata; class Ophiuroidea; order Amphilepidida; family Ophiuridae; genus Ophiura; species Ophiura sarsii. The sequence goes on along the minus strand of CM069450.1, from coordinate 43,601,508 downwards.
TCACATCTTTCTTTTTCACTGGATTTTTTTAGCGACAACCGCCGGATTTAAAAAGGCTGTAAAGATATCAGTTGGTCATAATGTTATTTAGTTGATAGGTCCCCTCGTCTTTGTTAAGAGTGGATTGTCCTCTCCTACAAATCCAGACGGCTTCCTTTAATCATCGACTTGTTTTGTGTGCCTTCAGGAATTTATTCTTCCGTTATTATTTCATTTAGGTTGAGAATAATCTGAAAACACTGATATCTTATGCACCCTGTCTTAATACATGTATACCTAGTTTTTTTCTGAGGGCATTTGGTATTATCTATTCATAAAACTTCTTATATGCAATCCGTTAGGTTCGCCATGAATAATCATTTAAATATGTTAGATGTTTCGACTTTAAAATACTCTAACCGGAGCGAACTCTTATTTATAAGATGCTTAGAATTGCAAATAAATTGTCATGTATGACTCTAATTGTTTTTAAAGTGCAAAACTTGAAATAATACTCGTCTCTATTCAGATTTATTATTTCAGCACGGAGAATATGTTGTGAGTGTGGAGTGCTGATGATGGCGCGTCCTTGCGAATTAGCTATTACCAAACCGATATTTTGACGGCTTTTCTTCTACCTCTTTAAGTCATAATTTGTATAAATTCTTTATGAAGGTTAAGAGCCTTATTGATTTAGCATATGTCCGTGCTCTTACATGATTTTACTCTTCCTATTCAATCAGACTCTTTAAAAAGCGAGTTGACCTGTTTATACAGCCTGACCGTGACGTTCAATCAGCCATCAAGCTATCGTTGGAATATAAATTGCCTTATTAATTGACATTTCAATCATATGCAAACAGGTTTCGAAATGGTAGCGGGCATCGACCCTATTCATTAATCCAACAGCAGCAATACTTCAAGATTCACATTATCAAGTCACTCATTGTTATATTGTTGAGATCCAACATATCATCTGGCAACACTGTTAAAATTACAAGTTTCACATAAGGTTTGGTTCATGTAGAGCTTTATGATATATGTGTCTATTACAATACAACATTTTAATATGTCATGTCAAGGTAACGGTAATTACATAAATTTAGATATACATTTATATTAACCATCGTTGTTGCAACCCCTCCCCCTACCACCCACAAAAAATCAAATGAAACGCAAAATGACTGATGGATATTGTACTTGTGAGGAAGTGTATGTAATTGCACATCCCTAATGGTTAACAAAGCGGTGGCGGGTGAAAGAGTTTGAAGGGTTGCCCATGACTATTATACCGCACCGGTGAGAAGAAAAGCGGAATTCGGTCTCTTTTTCGCTCGTTTGCACAGAATCAATCAACAAAATCTTCTGTTTATAATATCTATGAGTGAGAAGTTGACAAATAAAACAACCGGGGAAGAAATATATATACCCTAGTTAGATTTGGTGTTAAATTTGGTTTTTCATCGTGTCGAATTCTGCGAAAAACAGGCATAATTGACTACCGCAACGCAAAGGTAAATTTAAGCAAAAATAAGCTTACTTTACACTATCACATTCAAACTAATAAAAACGCTTGAAGGCGTCATTAATGACAATTAAAGGAACAATAACATTGATTAAACGCTATGAGCGTCACAGTACTACAACAATTTCGCTTATTTTAGCCAAAAAAGTTCACCTATCATCTTACCCGGTTAAGGGTGACCATCAAAGTTAGGGTATAGACGGTGGTATGTGCAACCTTGAACATTTTATTATTTTATTATCAATTTAAAAACAAGTTATTTTTGGTTTGAATATTTTATTTGATATATATTTAGCAAAACGAATGTTGAAAATCAGGTGCTTGGTTGAGTTTTAGCCACAAAAAGGTCAGATGAGGGCGCTTTTTAGGTACAAAGTCATTATGACTTTACTGTATGGGGAATGCTATTACGTAGTTTGGTGCCAATGGAAAGACGTAACCGACAGCTATACAGTGGTACCAAACACAGTCGTATATAGGGGTTTGCAACAACCCTTCCTAGCAAGGTGTGTTACCAAACAAAAATCAGTCTTGCATATGAATGTTATGTATGGATACAATTGAATAAGTGAATGTGTGTTTTATCAACACCCCAAGAAACACCTTTTCCATATAAACAACCAAAAATACTTTTATAACAATCAAAATATAATCAAAAGGCTTATTTAGTCTTAAAAAAATAAATCTTTGCTGGCAACACTGTTCTTAGAAATATCGTTTGCCCAAGCTACTGTTTAAAGATTTGAAAGGGCAATGCAATACATCCTACTACTCACACCAGCAAGGACAGGTTTCTGGAACCCCTGGTTCAATGAATCCAACCATGATAATGAAATTGGCCATTTTGGAGAAAATTATAAAAAACACGTTTGTTGACCCATTTTAGGTTCTGCAAAGATAACTCTAAATATATTTTGTCAACTTTTGTCATACTAGTTTTCAATATTCCTAATACAATTCCCTAGGAATAAATTGAAAATGTTTATTCTTTTTTGAATTATTGACCAAAAAATGCCAACAAATGCCAAAATTTGATTTTCATGATTTTGGAGGTAAAAAAAGACATTTTTTTTGGCACCTTTAGGTGGACAATTTAAAGAATAATAACGATTTTCAAAACAAAAAAAGGGTTTTGACCACGCTCTATTAAAATCTTTGTATTTCAAAAAGTTTATATTGGATTGCTTACAGAGTTTAACCAGTTAAGGTCAAGTATATTTTGCTTAATATCGCTAAATATAAACTATCCACGTTTCCTACTTTTTTAGTTATAAGCTCGCAAACTTTTGAACCCAGTTTTTTGGGGGACATGCTGTACATCTCATTCTCTAACAAGAAGGTAAATCATTTCAACTATCGAGATACGGTATTACGAACCTTCCCAGGCATAATATATAGATCTTCCTAAGTCGTGATCTTGACTTGAGATGCCTTTTTAAGTTTCCTTCGTATTATTGTAATACATTTTTCAGTCCTGCATTTCTATCAATATCAAACTGTGAAGGCCCAGTCGAATAGCAGATAAGATGAATGGAAAACATTGGGCACACCTGTAACTTACACTATATCAAACGTGAAGTAGGAAGGCTTACATCAGTGTATTAAAGATGATCTGACCTCGATGTCACCACTCGCTACGTTGGAGCAAAAAGGATAAAGGAGACCAAAAAGGATAACGTAAGTATTCCAATCAAACAAGGAGTATACAGCCGATATCATATCGTCTCCGTTGATCAACATTAATATTTATGACTGTCGATACTATTTCATGGTTAGACTATCGTTTGAAAAGAATGCTCAATGCCGAAACGGCAGAGCGTAAACAATTCTTAGTATAGACCTTCCGGAAAACGAATCGTTACTCTGAGTTCTGAGTTTCATGCCAATCAGGCAATAGTCAGACGACATGTGTTTTTTTCCAATTAATAATATAACATATAATCTTATGATAGCTTAGGTGGTAATCCCGGTATTGGAAAAACAACCTTTTCATGTGTATCACAAAAGAACAACGTCTAGGTGCCTCACATATGTTGACATGGCGTTTGGAAAAACATTTTTTTATTACAAATATAGTCAGATCAACGGATTGGGATATGAAATAATCAAAACCTAATACCAAGATATCTTCTTATGAATCGCCTCTAGGAAATACTGATTGGCTGCTATCTAGCGTAAGAATCTTTATACCTTTTATCCAGATGAGGTCTTGAATTTGTATTGACATCATTAGGTATGGTATACTTGTCGGATAAATTATGTGGTTTACTTATTTTTCTGTTAAAGAGGCACTGAGAGATTGCCGAGAAAAATGAAATTTGGAAAAATGAATCGTTTAAATTACGTGTAATTATTGATGGGAAAAGGGTTTGACGATGACTAGATAAAAAAATCCTGATTTACAGGAAAATTAAGGGCGCACTCCAATACGTATCTCTCAGCGCTCCTTTAAACTAGTCCCGCGGCATTTCTCATCCTAACCATGCTGATGCAGATAAGTGATATCCTATTTCCTATAGTACCGCTTTGTCATTATTTGCCTAGGGCATTCCTATACTTGAGACTTGGCAGTTGTGAATCCTGATTTCAAAGATAGTCGGCATATGATGATTATTCTAAGCTTAGCCAAGCTTTCTTCTTAACTTCGAGCTATTTAATACGAGTAAAATGGGTTGCTTATTTCGTCAAAACGCGATTATACATAGCATAGATAACAATCAAATGCGAAGATTTTACACACTCTAACACAAAGATTTTTACTGAGATACTACCTTGAGCCTCTTAAAGGTATCAGCTATACAATATCGTGCTATTGCGTCTCATCTCAACGTGTATTGTATTGAAAGAACTCCGTTTGAATTCGTCTATAGCCTTGGATAAATGTGCTGTATTACGTTGCCGCTGGTGGAATAGATATACGATAGCACGTTATTATGTAATGGTGTGTACATTTTCCATGCTGTCATTATATTCTTTTAAAGTATTTGTAAACTTGAGTACATTGTTGCAATAGTTGTTGGAGATAGCTCTTTTATGGTCCCCGGGACCTGCTGGATTTGCGCAGCTACTTCTCCCGTTTGGATAAAATGGATGCGTAAGTCATCATGTCAGTATGCCGAACAACAGTAATGTCCTATTTGATAATATTATGTCATTCGTAATGCTCTCCTGACAATCTGGAAATCGATGCGTAATCTAAACGTCAATGTTAACGCAGCAATTTCTGTTAATGGCATACCGATTGATATTTACTCAGTAAAGAAGTTCAGAAAGGTCATTTTTACATCCATTGCTGCTCCCCTAATATGTCAAAACCTCTGGATAAGACGTTTTCCGAATTTCATATTCAATTGGAAAGCAATCTGGAAAAGCAATTTCATAAAAGTTGACAACATTTAATTGGAAAATTCGTCATAACATTTTCCTGACAAAAATATTGCTACATAAAATGGGTAAAGAGCCATCTGATATTTGTTATATTTGTAATATTATTGAATACACAGAACATTTCTTTTACTTCTGTAGAATGGTTAAAGTTCCACGCACACAAATGTTTCGATGTGTATTCTTATTTCTACTAATATGTTGATACATTTCTCGATACAACTTTCACTAAGTATGAATCTTGTTCTAGAACCAGATACTAATTATTTGTAACCTATCGAGACATATCACAAATCTTCTTTTGGCACATTCGAGGCCGAGAAGCTACGTCATGATCTTGATGTAAGATAACAGGACACGCATCATATTCTTTTTATGATTCCTTGCTATGGGGATATGTGATATGTTTAAAGCACAACTAGCGAATATATCTGTCGATCAACATGTCGACCACGCTCTTCATCTATTGTAGTTTTAAAAAACCCACCACTTGCCATCAATAAAACACCATTCTTTACGATAAACCATTATTACTTGCAAGGTCTTCTTCGAAACATAGATTAACTAAGTCCTAAAGAATAAATTTCAATTATCTTTCTTATTTCACGTCCAGGCATAATTCGAAAACAGAATAATAACTAATATCGTACGGTATTAAGTTGAAAGACGTTTTGTAGCCCAAAAACCTGCACGCCGGGTTATAAAAACATTTTTTCCGCACAGTTGCCGTGTGGTGTAATAGAGTTAAGGTTATCTATGATGAAAACAAAATTTTGGAATGAAAAAAAGAAAGAAATTGCTGTATAACATTAACTTGAGATCACCACACGGCAACAGATTTCTTTTCCGACCCTAAAAATTCACCAGAAAGGTCACCCCGACCCCCCGAAATTTGAACCACGGACCTCCAGTACCAGGGCCCAGATCCTAGCCACTACACCACGGCTGTCAGTCGACACTCGGCGAGTATATTCGCCTCGTTATATACCCTAGGTCCGTTTTGTAGCCCAAAAACCTGCACGCCGGGTTATAAAAACATTTTTTCCGCACAGTTGCCGTGTGGTGTAGTAGAGTTAGGGTTAATATAGCATATTAACAACACAAACACAATAAACGAACATGAAATTCGTCGTAAATGCAGAGTTACAGTGCGTAGACTCCAGCGTGTACGTTAATACTTCCAGGTCACAAGAACTTAGCGCCAAGATTTAACGGGTGGCTGTTTCTACTGGGCAAGTTTAGCGTTAATTGCCGTTAACAAACCTGGTATGTGCCGATAGAAAAGTTAAGGGTAATTAACGTTATTTGGCTGTTTCTACTGGACAACTTAACGGTAATTACCGTTAAGTTACCCAGTAGAAACACGCTCTTAGAGCTAACTCAACCGAGGTAAATGGTTGCATATTGAATGGTTTATACTCGATTCCACGTTTTACCTTTATTATATCCTTGAAATTTGATGAATGTTGTGGCAATGTGTATCCAATTGCAATGTATGTGGATAATGTGGAATCATCTAGCACCAAAGATGGCGGGCGACAAGAGACATGTGAGCGAACCCTCGACACGTTCAAATTATGTTGAGAGCCGATTCCGAAAAGACGAGCAATAATGAACATTACGGCGTGGATAACGGTGGATTCGTAAAGATTGCGATCCTAAAAGTAACCTTTAATTCAAACTATGCATTTTAAATGCTTTATCTTGTGTCCTGATCTTTTCTTTTAACACTTTCCACGCGGCTATTAATTTGATCAAGATCTATCTCAGGGATTACTGAACCAATAGTAGGCGTATTTGTACTTATTTCAATGCATTTCCCATGGTGATTCCAAATAATTATGGTAATGACATTCAATAATTTTGACACTTTTGAAACATTTTGTGAAATTTGGGAATGTCGTCTGCAGACGCCTGCCACGTGGAAAGTGTTAAGATGATTTTATTTTTTCCAATCATCATTGCTAATGGAAAGTATTACCGTATGGCCAATCATCCAAAGAATAGATCGATATTTCGCCGGCTCATCTTGTTTTTCATTAAGTTGCACAATCCCTTGATCTGGTTAATTCTAAAAAAGTGTATTGGATTTGGTCTGAATCTTTTTCATTAAATTCCTTACAAAATGCACGGCTACTTCTTCGTCGATCGTGGCATAGAAATGCCGTAGGACTTTAGTATTCAATGATTCGCTCTTGAAAACCTTTTTTTACTTCATTTCTTCAATTTGTATTTAACCACAATGTATTAAAAGGAAGCGGTTGTTTTCCATCTACTTCCAGATTGTTTTACATAGTATCAGGATCGATGATGCATTGATGACCAATTAATACAAAGTAGCAAGTATTTGCTGCAAGAGTTTGTTTGGTCACCCAATACATCTAGAATGACATAATGGTCTCAGTTAAATACGGTCTGAGATTCATCGTCGAATCGGGTCAACCATGTAGTTAGTATTGAGCGAAAAATGAAATACCATTTTAACTAATTCAGATGCAACAATCCCGACAATCTAAATAAACTGGTCCACACTGAAGAAATACAATTGATTTCAAATTGAGTTTCGCTTGTCATTGATTCTGCTACAATCATGCTTATAGACCATGATAAAATTGTTAATATTTACTACATGTATTTCGGCAGCTAGAGACTCTCAACAAAGGCTTTGTTTGCATAAGTGCTCGTTCTTCCCATGCCTATGTAAACACAGTTACTGTGGTCTAGTGGGTAATCCGATCGCCGCGAATGCGAGAGAGGGAACGGGTTCCAGACAGTATATTTCTAAGGTTTGCTTTGTTAATTTAATTCACGCCAGTTTGTTCGAGTCTATATTTACGCTTTCACATTGTTTTAACCATTGAAATTCTGCAACCTCATCTATAATTTTAACTGAAATGTAATTGTGTCATTTGCAGCAATTCATTGCCGCAGCTATTTTGTAGCTATGTTGCAGTTAAGAAAAAGGTGTACTTTTGGTCCCAGATTCTGGTCTGAACTAGTGTCGCCCAATACTGGAACACCAAGTACCGCTCAATACTGGTTAAGAGTCAATATTCCAGTATCGGACGATACTGGCACATATAAAATGTTCCAGTATCGGGCGAAACTGGAACACAATTTTGTACCAGTATTGTTCAATACAAGGACAAATCACTACTGATAGCATGTGTTCCAGTATCACTCGATACTGGAACACAATTTGGTGTTCCATACTGGAACAGTAACATCGTACCAGTATCGTGCGATACGCATTTTTTCAAATTGAACTGATTTACTCCAATGTAATGTCTTCACCATGACTTTTTCAGTATGACTCTGTTTAATGTTTTTACTCTTGTTCTGGTTATGATATATTTGTATGTTGGTGTTATAATTGCTTTTGGGTTGCCATTTTTACTCGATTTTTATTTCTTTTTACCGATGTGGTTTTAAATCAATGAGCTGTTGTATATTTTCCTGCTAATGTTTTATAGTGTACTTTTTATTGTACAGCGCTTAGAAACAGTGTTGATAGCGCTTTATAAATGTAATTATGCTATTATGTTATGTTATGTTATACTGGTACGATGTTATCGGCAACTTTCATGTTACAGTATTGGACCTAAAGTCCAATTTTCCCAAAAACGATATACGATCTATACTTGGTGTAATTAGGACGAGTAAGTTGATGGAACACTGAATGATGCATAAGGGAACACGTGGCAGAAATCGAGGCATTGCGTAGTAGCTTCCGAGGTTGACAAACTCATAATATATAATACATGTAATGGGCTTATGACAGGGTACTATTATATAATTACCACGTAAAACAACGAAGAGTTACTGTGGAATATAACATTGATGTACAAACTAATTTTCTATCGTTGGTATCGAATATCAGATTAGCTCCTGATGCCGCTATTTCATTTGACTGATTTCGAAGGTTTTTATATAATGAGACGCATTTGTGGGTAAAACAATAAGCATTGGGCCATAATAAGCGCCTCAGAACGTTCGTTTGACTTGCATAAGACATATTTCGAATAAAACGATTTAATATTGTAAAACCTGCTTCTACAGAATGATAGCAGTAATTGTACTTTTTGCGAATTTTCACTGATAATGCCAATGAAATTCGGTTAAAAACATAATTCAGTTTAATAAAAGTTTCGTAACTTTTGGGAGATCCGATATGTGTTTATCATAAAACGGCAATCGTCGTCTGATGTAATCCTCTTCGGTTTATTGAAAACTATACTTTATTGACAAAACAAAATCTAGTCTCATTGATCATTATAGTTTGTATAGACGACGTAAGTAATCATTTTATATCGTAGATCAGGTGTGCTCAAGGCGATTAAGTAATATCTCTGAGTAAAAGAATATGTCATTGAATATGACGAGTAACGTTAACCTATATCAATAAGAAGCATGAATCATGCGTAAATCTAATATTTCCAACATTTTTCGGCCACTTGGGTCTCTCAAAATAGACTTGTGTAATACTAAGATGGCAATCTTTAACCGCGATAGAAATAGAGACCGGGTTCGAGACCCTATATTTTTAAGGTCTTTGTTAATTACATTCACGACAGTTTTTCCGAATATTTAGATTATCTACTACATGTAGAATAATCGGAACAACTAAGGACCGTTAATGATTCAATATACGACTGCGCAATGTATTATAACCATCTATTCTATGATTTTATAGGGTATGATTTTATAGGGTATATGTATATATAGGGTATATGTTTTATAGGGTATATGATTTGATAGGGTATATGTTTTTCCTACATATAGCGTTTTATTGCTAATCTCAACCACGTTCCCTGTTGAAAATAAAATCCGGCCTTTGTCATCATTATTTTACAAAATTTACTTTGCAAACTCTCGGATCAGGTGTTCTACGGTGATTATTTGATGTCCGTGAGTAATAGAATATGTCATTAAATATCACCTGTAACATAAGCCTCTTTAAAGAAACGGAGCAAATACGATCCGCTCTGGCGACGAAAAAACACCTGTTGTACGAGCCTTTCAAGTAGGGTCTGTCGGGCGATTTTTATTTTGCTTTTTGAGAGCTTGGGTACCCGTAGAGTCACACATTTGAGAGGGGGCCGAGTCATAAACTTGAGATCGGCGATCGGGGGGGGGGGGGGGGAGGGGGAGTGGGGGGGGGGGGGGGGGGGGGGAGTGACGTGACGTCGTAACCGACATCAGTGCACCACTATTGGAAAATGTTATGACTTTTCGGCAAATGCCAAATATTTCCCATATTTCAACATCAAGATCAAAAATATTGCACGAAATTTGCACACAAACAATCCCAACAAAAGTGTTGCAATATATTTTCAAACGATTTTCAAAAGATTTCTTAAAACAACAGGGTTTTGTTTTAGTTGCCTCGTGCTATCTATTCCAGGACAGGGTAATGAATCACACTTAGATACGAATATAAGTTTTACCGCAGATATAACATTTTAAAAGTGCATAGAAACTTGTTGACATCCTGTATTTGTTTGTCATATAAACGTAACATAATCAGTTATACAATTGCGGTTTTATGTTTAACCCAATATTTAAATCATGCAATGTCAAAATAGTGTTCACTCGCTGATAACTGAAGTTTTGACTACCAAAGTAATTCTATTTGGTCTTTTTAACTGATTTTGTTTGAAAATTATTACTAATCTACTAAGTCGTATTGAAATCCGGTTGGTCCACTTTCAGCACAGAACACAATCTTGTTTGTTTAAATTAAACATGTTAAATGGTTAGTTATCATGCAAGGATCATTAAGAGAACTTTTTCTTTTTCAAATAGTTTTATTTCATTTCAATAAATAAATTCATAAATTTAATTAATAAATAATAATATCTTGATCAATTTCTTTGAGTCCATAAATGAAATTGCTCAATATTCATCCTGGCATGGTACCTATCTTTAAACCACCATAGACGAGATAGGGAGCCAATCTGGTTAAGCAGGTATCTTCAATGTGCTTACAAGTCAGACATCACCGTGTTGTTAAACAGATTTAGGTAGCGTTAAGCATTCATGTTCCCATATATGAAGATTAAAGTCCAATCAAAGCCCCATCACCAAAGATTCCTGTCCGAACAAGCGGTTTCTGTCTAATTTTGGACGGTCATAAAATCTAGAGGAGGGGTTATTCCTGTGCGCATTATGATGAATCCTTAAGTACTATGACTGGAGTAGGGAAATACTGCCCTCTATAGTTTAGACAGTCCCAAAGATGACAGACTGTGCTGCTAGACTAGAGACAGCTGTGATTAGCCAGGAGAATCAATGGCGACCACCATGATAACACGCACATGTGGTAGCTAAAGAAGAAACAACAGCTTCCATCACAAAATGATGTTTTCTTCTCCTCAAACATTTATTTATACAACCTAATGATGAATGGTAACTGGTGTATACTAAACAGGCCTGCAACGCAGAATGCTAGCACTTCAAATGGAACATTTCCCCAAAATGCATGCTTACTTAGTCTTAGGCCAAGTTCTGACATTCATTAACTGATTTATATAATCGTGGAAAGAGTAGAAGACTTATTCCAGGACATGATTATTGTATATTAATGACTATTTATTTGTATCTTTAGCGTGAATAAACCTTATACTTGATTTGATAGTTTAAAGCCAGACACGTTTGTTGTTGTTTATACCTTTGTGTGAACAGAATGTTAGGTACTTCGACCTTGATCAAATCCTATTATGGATATACAGATAATATAGAAGGCGATCGTAACAGCATGGCAGATGAGAGTGGTTCACTCTGCTAACCATAGGAAAGATTGCTTCATCTCCAATAAAATACCATACATAAATCTTTCCTGCCGCACAGCTCTTGCCACTGTGCCACTGTCTCGCAAAAGCGCTCTATTCCTACATTCATGGTTTCATTCTATTCATACTGTTCTTCCCAGCAGTGGCGTAACAGCCGGGGGGGGGGGGGGGGGGGCAGGCACAATGCCCCCCCCCCCTGAAGGTAATCAGCAGGAAATTCAAACCTACCCACCAGGAAAAATGGGGGGAAGGGAAAAGAGGAAAAGAAGGGGGAAAGGGAAAAGAGGAAAAGAAGGGGTAAAGGGAAAGAAAAGAGAGAGAGAAAGGAAAAAGGGAGGAAAAAGAAAAAGGAAAAGGAGAAAAAAGGTAAAAAAAGAAAGAAAGAAAGAAAGAAAATTTCTCAGTACATAAAGCACAACAGTCAAAAAATTGTTGACTGTTGTGCTTTTTGTACTGCGAAATTTTGTGATCGTGCGAAATTTTGCGACCGTGCGAAATTTTGTTAAAAGGTCACAGACTCCTTCGTAAAGAGTAGGGGATCGTCCCGGTCTGTGTCTGTACGCTCATGTTTGTATTCCTAGGTTCCAGGGATACATTGTGCGAGTATACTCAATATTGAGGTTTATGCACAGTATAGGTAGATGATGATGATGATGATCATACTTTTAACCAAGTTATTAGGTTATCATGTCTACAATCAATGTCAATGACGCGCGCGTAAGAAGGATATCACCGTCGTTTAAGGTCAATGACTAATACGTATGACTTTTACGATAGTCACCAAGTTGTCAAGTAATACGTTGCATCAGTCACCAAAGTAATATTTGATTTGGTCTCAGTTGAATTTTCGTGGGTGTTTATACACATGGTGATTCAAAACGTTACTTGGGCGGCTATCTTAAAAATATTACGTAAAAGTCACTTATACATATAAACTGCACGTTTCGAAGCAGTCGCAAGAGCAATATCGTTGCATAACCATAACCATAACCCAAACCATAACCATAACCATAACCATAACCATAACCATAACCATAACCATAACCATAACCATAACCATAACCATAACCATAACCATAACCATAACCATAACCATAACCATAACCATAATCATAACCATAACCATAACCATAACCATAACCATAACCATAACCATAACCATAACCATAACCATAACCATAACCATAACCATAACCATAACCATAACCATAACCATAACCATAACCATAACCATTACTATGGCCATACAAGTTACGAAGAAAAGATAGCGAGTCCCGTGTTTTGTATTGGTCCAAGCCACCCCCTCCACTGGTCCAAAGAATTTTGGGCACGTTCTTGCCTATTTTCGGTCTGAAAATGGTACTTTTTATCTGTGACGACAGAACAGACCTTCGGTTGGTGACGTCTCCCTGATAGACATTATTTTATCAGGCAAAACAGATCTCAGTTCTTGTTCCTAACTGCAGAGTAATTACTAACGAAATTTAGAGAGCAAAACTGGCGAGTAAGAACAGAATAGTGACTAGCGAGGTAAATATCGATATATATTATTCATGGTCCCTTTTCAAAAGAAAAAAATATCAAGCGTCAATCGTTTCGTCAAATGTATCGATCACCATGAACCATAATGACACGAATGTTCTTCCGTTAATGATAAAAGTGTGTCGTTACTCGTTATATCATGAGGAGAACATAGTTAGAACTAATGGGACTATTACGATAAATATGTCTTGTGCTTTATAATCGTGTTTTTCTGCTCCTCGCCAAATTAAATGATATACGGTATACATTTAATAACCTCGATGACATATGCCATTAATCATGCACGTCACAATGTCTTCTTCGGAAATTAGATCTATCATGATACAGGAAACATAATGACTCAGTTATACGATGTTGACAATTAAGAGGGGGTTCGTATTCTCCTTAGGGTAAATTTTATAACTATGGAGGGACATGACCACAAAGTATTATCATTATACAAATAATGAATGTTTATGAGTGCAATGGTATGAATATTTTCATGAGGTGAAAGATGTTTTCATCAATTTAAATCAAAATAAGCTTAGGTCTACTAACTCAGTCAGTAGCGTAGGCCTGTCGGCTTCCGTTTTTTAATGACAAATAACCTACCGAATGTGTTACTGTTATATACAACAAATTCGGTGAAAGATGAAATGTTCCATTCCACTCAGCTTCGCTTCGATGAATGGAACATTTCATCTTTCACCTCATGAAAATAGTCATACCATTGCATGAATGAAAACATTCATTATTTGTATAATGTTCCACTGCACTTTTGTATTACAAACCAAAGACCACGAGGCCATAGCGTGTCTGATTTTCAGATTGTTAGTCTGCTGTCATTGTTGACTATGATAAGGCCTACGTGTGGGATTAACATCAAAACATTGCTTTAGGGCATTACCACTGGCCTGCCTAATTATGAATTTGAAGAATTTATGACCGGTCAATAGCTTAATCGATTAGCCAGTGGACAATAATGTCTTAAGTTGGAATTTGTACTTATATATTAGCGCATCATTGGCCTGTCCATGCTGACCATGCACTAATGAGCTAAATAAAATAAATGCAATAATCATTCTGTCTTATCTTTTTTTGACAGTCGAATTTAGAATGAAGCTTTTTAAGTTAATGTCGATGACAATTTCCTTGCCATTCTAACATCTGAGCTTAATCTGAGCTATGAATCTGAGCTATGAATCTGACCTATATGAGCTTTCATCTGAGCTGTTACCCCACCCACACTAGATCTGACAATTTCAGAGTATCGTTGCAAGAATAGCGGCTATCACAAGAACTTACAGGAGTAGATCTATAGGTTGTAACTCTTACAAAGAGCATCACAAACGCGTTTCAAAATACCTTTCATGAGCAAATCATGTTTATCAAACTGGTATCGGTAAAGGGCTATAAGTCATATTTTAAAGATTTGTTGCATTTGCACACATTATCTTTAAGTACGATCAACACATTTTAAGACACGATGAAAGCACTTCTCAAAAATAAATCATATTTACTAACGTTACAAACTTCCGGATCAGATATCTCGGGATGAGTTTATTCTATTGGGAAATAGGTAAATATTATATAAGTCTCGTATTTGAATTATAAACATGATCTATTTGTGAACCGATTACCTGAGTTATATAACCTGGCTTATATAACTTAACATCTTCGTATTCTTCTATACTAAGAGGCATAGGGATTTCACCGCAATTTAGTCCAAGGTGGTCGTGCATAGATCGTATAAGAGAAAAGCTAATTCTTACAAATGCGTATGGTTGAGATTCTAGAGTTTAAGAATGGACATGTTTTCCTGGCGAATATTTTGTAAATCAAAATAAGTTATTGTCTGTAAGAGCCCAATACATAACAATAGCCCAATACGTAATAATAAAAAATAAAAATAAAATAAAATAACAGTTTTGAAACTCCCTCTCTCTCTGTATTGGGCTGTATTGATTGATACGTATTGGGCGTAAGTGTTGTTACTTAGAAGAAAAGTGGCCCAACAAAAATCAGACTGCCCACTACGTAACAATAAACAATACTTTGATCAAAATCAAAGTTTATTACCGATTTCACACCCCTTCAGCTGTATTGATTGTAGGTATTGGGCTCAAATGTTGTTTTAACTTTTAGTTGTATTCCAAATACATGAGGCCATCGGCCCAAATACACAAAATGTTGCCAAGATTGTCACGATGTACAATTACAAAAATCATAGTTAGTAATTATAGTAACATATAATTAGACATATGATTAGACAATAAAGTTGTAAGGAAATTTCTTGTCTTTAATTTGAGATATTACACGTGAAGATTAAATGAATATTTACTCAGTTATGTGCCCTAAACCAAAACAAAGTCCGTTTTTCATTTTAACATTTCGTTCGTCTACACGCCGCCTCGGACTAGCAACAGGCAGATTATTGATTAACTGGTAACGACAACTCACTGCTCGATTGTGAGACGGGGATTGGTGATTGGGGATGCATCAATTGATCAATGCAACCCATACACATACCTGTCACACTGTCCCGCATGTTCAAATCCCAAGTGTTAAAATGTAAACTGCACTTTGTTCTGTCCTTTTCAATGTCGCGTTCCTAATTATTAACCGATCTTAATGAATAATGTATTGAGTTGAAGAAGAGACATTTCTTTACAACTTTATTATTTAATATTTTATGTATAGCTATATTTTTGGAGTATATTTATTACCTGGTCAGTTACTTATATTGAGGACTGTATACAGTAACATAATTAATATAACGATTAATATAACAACGATTTATCACCAATTTAGGAACCTGTCTCTCTGGGAAAAAGCATTGTAAACATAAAAAGCAAGTGATTTAATTGTGCGTGAATACTGCGAACGCATCAATGAATTGCATTTATTGCGATTAGGATTAACAGTGTAGCGATTTGGCAGATTTACTTGTAGATCAACATAAAAAGGACAAGTTAGGACAAAAGCGGTATTCGTCTTCAATATCACCTGAATTACACAATGGGCAAATCGATTAGGTAACTCAATGGGTCATGTGTTTTAAGATCGCCTCCTTTCGCGTTACACACGGATTTTGGCTTTCGCGACATGATTTTAACTTTACACATTTATATTTGCTTGTATACCCCCCCCCCCCCCCTGAGGTAGTCAAAGTGTACATTTTCTGAAGGGAAATTGCATGAGGAAACCAAATATGCCATTATAGTACAACCAAGAACTAAAATGGTATGATCGGAAATGTTCGGTAAAATATCAGAGTTTTTTTAATTTTTAATTTGAGATCCATATATTTTTTATGCCTACCCCTATCATTATTTACTTTACATATTTGAATTTCTCATGAAATTACCCATTGGATTATATATATAATTGTTAAAGTTACTATGTCAGTATGGTAATTATACCGGCTAGTGAATATCTCCAATTTTTATTTTATATATTTTTAGAATTTTCAGAAATATTTGTTTAAGGATGAACCCTTCCCTGATATAAACTGCATTTCTGAATTCCTCTAGTTACAAGCTGTCCAAAAATGTATACTTTTGCTATCATAGGTTGAAAACTGTTTCTGTTATAGTCATTTTTATAAATCCGGTAAATTGAGGCTGATTATTCATGTTGACTGTGTAGCTAATAGGAAGAAAGCTGATGATCATGGTCTTATCCATAATTAAATAGTGGTTACAAATAGTTGGCAAGTCTGTTGAACCACATACTTAAAGACTACTAAATATCCTTTAAAATGGGACCAGAATGGTGTTTGTAACATTAGGGGATAACTAGTTATTATAAAAAGAACAAATATTATCGCCATTATTGGATTATCCCCATTGAGTTTGTACAGGCGGCACCCCTTCCAGCGGCACCCCTCCCCGCGGCACCCCTTCCAGCACCACCCCTGGTCTCCAAACATCAAACAGCTGTATCTATCTCCCCTTCTGTATTAGCTATACCAATGCCATTTGCAGGCAGATAGCTTGCTATTAGGGCTTTAAAATGATACCAAATTTGTTGAGATAGCTTTTGTGGTTTTGAAAATATTTAAGGAAAATGACAGCATAAAACTAAAAAATGTAACGGCACCACCCTATTGGGAGGCGAGTTCATAACGCGTGACCAATGTTATTCAATCAATAATAAATTATTGGAACATCTTAATCTACTCAACGCTTTTCTGTGACATGGAATCGTGACCTCGAGTAGGTATTGTTCAGGGCAAAGAAGCGACTTGAATTCTGTATAAGAACGTAGTTTGAGTAAAGCATTGGTTGTTACTTAGAAGAAAAATGTGGCCAAAAAATTCAGCCTGCCCAATACGTAACAATAAAAAAAAATGATCAAAATCAAAGAGAGTATCAGTTGTCACACCCTCCCTCTGTATTGATTGATACGCATTGGGCTCAAGTTTTGTTACTTAGAAGAAAAAGTGGCCAAAAATATATATTCTAACATCTAAAAATTTTCACTTATTGCGCAACTTGATACGCATTGGGCTCAAGTGTTGTTACTTAGAAGAAAAAGTGGCCAAAAATATATATTCTAACATCTAAAAATCTTCACTTATTCCGCAACAATTTCGATTTGATTTAAAACTACAATCGATGTCCCATCTGTTTAAAACTGTTGATCTGGATTTGTTAACCTAGATTCCAAAATTGAAGGAGATATTAATTGCAGACCTCATGAACTAATTCTTTTAGAATAGATTGCCTGTAAGGTAATGAAAGTCCTTTATTGTCGTTTCGATTGAGTTGTCGTCTGTGCCCGGCGTCTGTGGCAATGTTGAACGTGGTAAATGAAAATCCACTTAAAAGGACACTCATGTACGCGAGTCACGTATGAACATACAGTAGCGACCGGTGATGCATTCGATAAAAGTTTAATGTTGGGTATTTCTTTTGTTCTTGCACCCAATCATACGCTTTTATTTCAGAAGCCGGGTAATGATCTGTTACGATTCGCTTTACTGAGCACGTTTCGCCGATTCAGCGTCCCCATATTGAAATATCTTTTACTTGAATGGGACACCATGTGCTCTTATGGCGGTGTTTGTTTGCGTCACACTATAAACCGTCCTTGCCACAAGCAACCAATCATTCACGGCCTTAGCCTCTCGGGTACATTCGTCAGTTTTATTTAGAAGGATTGCAATACGTAAAATACGTACGTTAGGCGATTAGTCTGGCGTAGTAAACACGCGTTTGGTGTCTTATGTTTGCTATTTACTTAAGCTTATTCGATACTGTTTGGACAGGGAAACATGGGCGGTGTACTGTTGCGCATGCTGCATTTGTTTGAAGCAGGGAGTTTAAATGGTGTTAGAATAACAAAATAAAATTCTGAATATTTATACATGGTCAGAAGCTAATATCCATGAGCTTCGGCAGATTGGCAAACTTTGGTGTTATTTGAAACACTAGATAATGCTAAAAGCTCATTTTTGAAAGGTCACCTTATCCGCGGACAAATTCTTCCTTTAAGGTGAATTATGCTAGATCAAACGAAAATACGTAATCTGTACAAAATGAAAATTAGATACGGCACGATTTAGGGGAGATAAAAAATGGATAAGTTTGGTTGAGTGGGGTGCTCACAAATCACAATGTCTATCATAGTCACTGCTCTATTAAATATACACTGTACTTGTTTGAAATATGAAAAACAAATGCGAAGTTTACAATCTTCGTAAAACAATAACTCGTTTAAAAAGAGAACTGTAGCGTATTAATGTCAACTCAACACAAAAGAATTCAAGATTCAAAACATCACAAAACAGTATAAAGCATAAACAAAAGAAACAGATATTTGTATCATGTTAATTTGAAGTTATCAACATTTTTCACCGTAAAATAATATAACACAAAGGAATTAACGATTTAAAACATCATAATACAATACAAAACATAAGAAACAGATTTCTATATAAGAAACAGATTTCTATCATGTTAATTTCAAGTCATCACAATTTTTCATCATAAAACAATATAACAAAAAGGAATTCACGATTTAAAACATCTCAAATATAAGAAACATTACATGTATCATATTAATTTCTTCTCATCACAATTTTTCATCATAAAACAATATAACACAAAAGAATTCACGATTTGAAACATCATAATACAATACAAACATAAGAAACAGATTTCTAGCATGTTAATTTCAAGTCATCACAATTTTTCATCATAAAACAATATAACACAAAATAATTCACGATTTGAAAAATCATAATACAATACAAAACATAAGAAACAGATTTTTATCATGTTAATTTCAAGTCATCGCAATTTTTCATCATAAAACAATATAACACAAAAGAATTCAAGATTTGAAACATCATAATACAATACAAAACATAAGAAACATATTTCTATATAAGAAACAGATTTCTATCATGTTAATTTCAAGTCATCACAATTTTTCATCATAAAACAATATAACACAAAAGAATTCACGATTTGAAACATCATAATACAATACAAACATAAGAAACAGATTTCTAGCATGTTAATTTCAAGTCATCACAATTTTTCATCATAAAACAATATAACACAAAATAATTCACGATTTGAAAAATCATAATACAATACAAAACATAAGAAACAGATTTCTATCATGTTAATTTCAAGTCATCGCAATTTTTCATCATAAAACAATATAACACAAAAGAATTCAAGATTTGAAACATCATAATACAATACAAAACATAAGAAACATATTTCTATATAAGAAACAGATTTCTATCATGTTAATTTCAAGTCATCACAATTTTTCATCATAAAACAATATAACACAAAAGAATTCACGATTTGAAACATCATAATACAATACAAACATAAGAAACAGATTTCTAGCATGTTAATTTCAAGTCATCACAATTTTCCATCATAAAACAATATAACACAAAATAATTCACGATTTGAAAAATCATAATACAATACAAAACATAAGAAACAGATTTCTATCATGTTAATTTCAAGTCATCGCAATTTTTCATCATAAAACAATATAACACAAAAGAATTCAAGATTTGAAACATCATAATACAATACAAAACATAAGAAACATATTTCTATATAAGAAACAGATTTCTATCATGTTAATTTCAAGTCATCACAATTTTTCATCATAAAACAATATAACACAAAAGAATTCACGATTTGAAACATTAACATATAATACAAAACATAAGAAACAAATTTCTATATAAGAAACAGATTTCTATCATGTTAATTTCAAGTCATCACAAGTTTTCATCATAAAACAATATAACACAAAGGAATTCACGATTTAAAACATAATACAATGCCGGTCAACAGAGGGCGTGAATGTGAGTGATGAACCAAAATCTCACATTGGAATCACCCCTAAATCGTGCCATAATTGATGAAAATACATGAATCTGTACAAAACGACAACTTTTCGAAAAGTGTAAGCTGTGTGAATTAACAATCAAGCTCTTATGTTGTTATCTGTCAAACTCCAAAGTCAGGTTCAAATCAAGGGATTTACATTTAGTGAAATTGCAGCCAGGTCTTTTTTAGGTGTCAAAATGTTGAAAAGAAAAAATCTAACCGCACCCATACAACTTGTTTTTCAATTTTTTTGTTTCATCTGAAGGCCGTTACTATTTTCGTGAAAATATATGCACGTATTTCACAAACCCAATGAAGCAGTAAAGTAAAAGTAAGCAATATTGTGTTTCTACCTTGAGCAAGCAATCACCTAATTAATACAACACTCTAGAGGGCGAAAATGTATATCAAGGTTTTGTGCCTTGATAATAGATATCATTTTTTTATTTATCTTTTATCGTTTATTACTACATATCTTTCACATTTCACATAGTTTCATCATGTTTTCATTGCATTATCGTTACATGTATAACATATTTTCGGCATGTTTACATATGCTTTTCGGCATGTTTACATTCATGTTCACGTAATTTTCACATTTCATTTCATATCTTCTTCTTCTTCTTCTTCGGCCTCCGTCATATATGACGATTGGCTGCCATACGATCACATCTCCGGATCATCTTTCTCCAAGCTACTCTGTCTTGTGCCAGACGCTTGGCCTTTATAAGACTCATACCAGTCCATTCCTTGATGTTGTCAAACCATTGTTTCCTTTGACGACCTCTTTTCCTGCTGCCTTCCACTTTCCCTTCTATGATGTGGAGTGCCAGTAAGCTACCACTGCCTCTAATGATGTGCCCGAAGTAGGCCAGCTTTCTTTTGATAAGCTCTCCTAGCAGTTGTCGCTTTACACCAAGTTCTTTCAGGATACTTATGTTGGTTCTTTTCTCCTTCCAGTTAACTCTTAACATTCTTCTCCAGATCCACATTTCAGCAGCCATTATGCGATTTTCATCTGCTTTGATTAGAGTCCATCCCTCCAGACCGTAAAGGAGCACGCTCCATACCAATGATTTTACAATCTTTGTTTTTAGGTTTGTTGTGAGGTTGCGGTCATTCCATAGGTCCTGGAGTTCTATCATCCTTCCCTTGGCCATTCCGATTCTAGCTCTTATATCAGCTGTGCAACTGGCAGATGTGGTTTTCACAGAGCCTAGGTATTTGAAGCGACTGACTTGTTCAACATTCTCACCATCGATTGAGATATTATGCACAGGCTGTTCTTCTCCAGTTGTTAGAAGTTTTGTCTTTTTGACATTGAGCTTGAGATTTAGCTTCCTGCCTGCATCATTTACGGCTGTTGTTAGCCTCTCGATGTCTTCTTCAGAGGTTTCAAAAAGTGCAGTGTCATCGGCATATCTGAGATTTGAAATTGGTGTACCGCCTACTTTTATCCCATACTGGTTTACATCAGCGTCTCTCATGACTTTTTCTGTGTAGGAGACGAACATGTGTGGTGAAGCAATGCATCCCTGCCTCACACCTTTACCTAGGTTGAATTCATCTGTGTTTTCACCATTCCATCTGATCTTTGCCTTCTGATTCACATAGAGGGATTGAAGCAGTGCTACAAGATGTGCTGGAAATCCCATCTCTATCATTGCAGAGAAAAGCTTGATGTGGCTCACAGAGTCAAATGCTTTAGAATAATCTATGAACATGATGAAAGCTTTCTGACCTATTGCAATGATTTTCTCCATCAAGATCTGCAGACAAACCAGCATATCGACAGTACCCCTGCCTTTCCTGTAGGCGGCTTGCTCTTCTGGAAGTTCTTGGTCTAGTTTGGCTTTCAGGCGTAAGATAATGATCATCAGTAGCACCTTACTTGTATGGCTGATGAGGGCGATTGTCCTGTAGTTGGAGCACTGTTTGCGGTCGCCTGATTTGAACAGCATGACAAATTCTTGCACTTTCCAGTCATTTGGCCAGTCGCATTTGATCCAGATGCATGTACATAACTGATGTAGCGCTTTAATTCCGTGCTGGCCTGTTGATTTTATGAGCTCAGCAGGAATCCCATCAAGGCCTGGTGATTTCCCATCCTTGAGTTTCTTGACAGCATACATCACTTCATCCATTAGCGGTGGAGGTTCCATGTCATCGTCAAATGCTCTGTTCATTTTTGTCAGTGGTGTTTCTCCATCTGGACTTTCAAAGAGTGAGGCACCGTACTCTCTCCATCTGTTCATGATATTTGATGGTTCACTTATCACTGCTCCATCTGTGTTTTTTACACATGCTTGGTTTGATGGAGTGGATTTATTTCGGAGTGATCTGATCTGATCTGATCTGATTGAACATTGCTTTGGATTTTCCAGTTGCATCAAAGTCCTTTATTTGTAGACATTGCTCTTCAAGCCATACTGCCTTATCCCTTCTGATTTGTCTTTGAATTTCAGCACGCACTTCTTTATATCTCTCTACTTTGGCTGGTGAGATTTGCTTGCGTAGTTGACTTTTTTTCCTCAGCTAGTTTCAACACTTCTTTGCTGATCCATGGTTTCTTTGGGGATCTTTTGACTCTTCCAAGTGTCTCCTCAGCTGTTTCAGATAAGATGGTTTTGTAAGTCATCCATAGTGATTCTGGAGATATGTTAGATGGGTCTTGAAGGAGAGCTTCTGCTTCAAATCGCTTTTCTGTCTCAGATTCAAACTTGGCTTTCGTAGTTGGGTCGTTGAGCATTTTCACATCCAGTTTGCCTTGTTTTCTCTTGTGTTTGTTACAGACTGGTTTTGCTCTCATCTTTCCTGCCAGTAGTAAGTGATCTGTGTCACAATCAGCACCAGGGTAGGATCGTACGTCTGTTATACTTGACTTCCATCTTTTGTTTATAAGGATGTAGTCAATCTGGTTTCTGTAGCAATCACCAGGTGATTTCCAGGTGTATAAATTCCTCTTCCTGTGTTTGAAGCATGTATTCATTACAGCCAGGTTGTTAGCACAGCAAAATTCAGCTAGCCTGTCTCCTCTTTCATTTCTTTCACCCAGACCAAACTTTCCAATTCCACATCTTTTGTCTTCTCCTTCTCCGATCTTTGCGTTCATGTCTCCCATAATTACACACACATCGCCTTTCTTTATGGTCTCCACTGCATTTTGGAGCTGCTCGTAAAATTCCTCTATAATGGCATCATTTTGTGTTGAAGTAGGAGCATATACCTGAAGGATGGTGATTGGTTTAGGTTTAGCATGGAGTCTTACAGCAAGGATCCGGTCAGAGATGGGGTTGTAGCTTGCTAGCGCTTTACGTGCTATTCCTTTTAGGACAACAGCTACCCCACTCTCTCTTCTTCCTTTGGTTTTTCCGGAGTGTAAAATTGTGGTGTACTCGTCTGGTTGGAAAGACCCTTCACCTCTCCATCTTGTTTCACAGAGACCAAGGACATCTAGATGTTGGCGGTGTGCTTCTTCCAATAGAAGTTCTAGCTTTCCCTCCTTGTTCATAGTCCTTACATTCCACGTTCCGATATGGAAACATCTCTTCTTCTTACTCATCAGGTTGACCTGAGACTGCTGCCGTCAAGCTGTACCCCCTCTGCGTGTAGTCCCGAGTTTCGGGTACCGCCGTCATCATTGACACACTTCACAGACTCTGCATCCTCTTCCTCAGTAACATCTCGGATGGGTACCCTAAGGGGCCCAGCACCCATCTGCTCACGTATTCTTATTGATCTGCGAC
Source organism: Ophiura sarsii (assembly GCA_035610835.1). Lineage (NCBI taxonomy): Eukaryota > Metazoa > Echinodermata > Ophiuroidea > Amphilepidida > Ophiuridae > Ophiura > Ophiura sarsii. Next base: position 43,577,189 of record CM069450.1, on the reverse strand, counting down.
TCATATTGGCATTCTCGGGAAAGAGTTTAAGACAGTGGGTTCCCGTTACCTTCTGTCCCAGTGCTGACCCGCTAACTGGGCTACCTGTGGGTTCTACATAACTGATGTTATTTGTGTATGGATGTCCTCCAGGTTAAGTTGCAATGGCACTGTCAAGTACAACTGATGCTAGATGGCCGGTGGCTTTGTAGCTCTTTCGCCCTTGGATTTATAAAAATCATGGATGCCTAGCCATCCAATAGTTCTTTAACAATAAGTTAAAAGTAATATGCGAGATGATAATGCATTCAATACTCTATGATTGGGAGAAGGAAAAGGTAAAAGAGATAGTCACAGCACCAGTTGGCACCCACACTAACACCGTGTGGTGTTGCGCCGTCACCATCAAACTGAGGATCTGTATCCTGTACCTCAGAAAGATATCAGTTAAGTCTCGATCTTTCCAGGGATTAGACGCCTATACCCTATATGATTTCATATCAAATACATGTATAACACATTCATATGATTTCAATCATGTATAGCTCATTTTCATATGCTTTTCAGCATGTTTACACATTTTCATATACATTATATGCTTTTTGGCATGTTTACATTCATATGTCATAGTTTCATCATGTTTACATTTCATATCAATTACATGTATAACACATTGCCTACAGACTCAAAGTGGAGAGACAAAGCGACACAAAATTTGTAGGTGCTGCGTGTTGATTACCAGCATACCAATTGGTCATTTTATTTGCCCAACCAATTGTTTATTCACACTCAATCCGCTACCAGCTTCTCTGGCGTTGTTGAAACATAAAAATATTAATATCAATGATATTTCGGATCTTTGTGTAAATATGAAGTAAATGACCTTTTAAGGCATTTATGTTGTCAACTCGTGTCTATTTTCTTTAGAGTTCTTAACGACACTTATGAGTTCAACGTACAAGTAGTCAGTAAATATCCAAATATCAGTCCATTTAAGGGATATAATCTTTACTGCAATTTGTGTCAGACAATGATTGGAAAAAACATATATTTCTATATGACGGCATCAGGACAAGAAAAAACCGCCTCTCAGAAGGGGCCATCTGCAAAGGTTAACCAATTTGTCAAATTCAACACTATATTAATCATGCATCTATTTGCACTAAACTTCTTAGTAAATAAGATCAAATGTGTATCAAAAATTCCAAGGCAGCGAACGCGAAAAACCCATCCCTCCCAACGGAAAAATTAGCGAAGGGGAATTTTTTCCAATACACCTGAATTGACTTTATTTTACTTTATTTATTTTATTTTATTAATTTCCATATTTTAAAATGATGTTGTAGCCCCAAATGTATACCAACCCCACCTAACCCAAAGTCACAGCTTACAGGGTGGGTGGGAGGGAAATTTCAGAAGCTTCCGACTGGTATGCTGGCAAAAAACGCAATGAGAGAAAAAGAAGATCTGGCAGATCAGCAGCCAGGGACAAAAAACTCATGACTGCAGACAAAAGAAAATTACGCGGGTCAGCAAACACCAAACCTGATTGGCAAAGGCATGGGTTGTTAAAACACAGGAGAGCAACCAACAAAAATCAATGCGCAGGCCTTATCGCGGTAAGCAAATCAGGATAATTTGGATTTCACAAAATAATCCTTTATTGCCTACAGACTCAAAGTGGAGAGACAAAGCGACACAAAATTTGTAGGTGCTGCGTGTTGATTACCAGCATACCAATTGGACATTTTATTTGCCCAACCAATTGTTTATTCACACTCAATCCGCTACCAGCTTCTCTGGCGTTGTTGAAACATAAAAATATTAATATCAATGATATTTCGGATCTTTGTGTAAATATGAAGTAAATGACCTTTTAAGGCATTTATGTTGTCAACTCGTGTCTATTTTCTTTAGAGTTCTTAACGACACTTATGAGTTCAACGTACAAGTAGTCAGTAAATATCCAAATATCAGTCCATTTAAGGGATATAATCTTTACTGCAATTTGTGTCAGACAATGATTGGAAAAAACATATATTTCTATATGACGGCATCAGGACAAGAAAAAACCGCCTCTCAGAAGGGGCCATCTGCAAAGGTTAACCAATTTGTCAAATTCAACACTATATTAATCATGCATCTATTTGCACTAAACTTCTTAGTAAATAAGATCAAATGTGTATCAAAAATTCCAAGGCAGCGAACGCGAAAAACCCATCCCTCCCAACGGAAAAATTAGCGAAGGGGAATTTTTTCCAATACACCTGAATTGACTTTATTTTACTTTATTTATTTTATTTTATTAATTTCCATATTTTAAAATGATGTTGTAGCCCCAAATGTATACCAACCTGCCAAAACAAGGTCCTACTAAGGGGCTTGTAACCTACCACCCCCCCCCCCCCCCGAGGACAAAATGTATGAATTTAAAGGGCACATTACTATAATTATAAAGCAAAGAAATGACCTGATGGCAATAGGTGTAGAACAACATAGAAGGGTTTCGGTTGAAGAAACTAGAGCCTTACCTAGTGCCTACCTAAAAACTGTATCTGAGAGGTGTGTGTATCCCATCAGTCCTATTACAAAAATATAAAATCAAAGTGTTGGGGTATGGTTCATTCCAAAGGTGACCCTTTAATATATCCAAAATGTCACCTATATGTTTTAATGCTAAGACCTTTCCAGTTAGGTCGTATCGGTACCTTCAAACTGAAATTGTACTTGCCAGTCATTTACTATCGCCTACTATCCATGTGCGGATTCGGAAGGGACCTGTATAAAATTGTTTCCAAAAAACAAAGCAAAAAGAAAAAACAGCAAAACAAGCAAAAAAGTAGCAAGAAACACAACAACAAAAGAAACGCAAACAATTAGACATAGGCAGATACAATATCAAGTTAAGATATATTTAATGGAACCCCCCCCCCCCCCCCCCCCCCCCCCCCATGCACTGGACTGAATGATGCGTTGAAACTTTACTGGACACAAAATGTCACCAGTATTAATACGTTCAAATTGAAGCATCACAATATGCTGCCCCATGCCCCTCATTGTTACATGCTTGACAGACGTGGGTAAATTTGCATGAAGTACGGGAGCACCCGGATTTACCATTGAAGGCGAAACAAATGCCTCCCCAGCCCGCAGGAGATCTACCGTTTCCTGGTTGTTCCTCCCTCCCAAAATTCTGAAACCCTCCCTGATTACCCCTAACCACTGGCGGCAAAATTGGGGAAGGCACTGCGATATGTAAATTCCACAGTTCTCCATCCATTGTAGCCCAAGAACTATGAGGGCAAAGTTCTTGACGGCGGCGGTATTCTATATCATACTGCCTCCAACCATAACCTAGAACTCGTGAGGCCGCAGTTCTGATTATTTGACCATACTTTAATAGCTCTTGAGTGCGTAATGGGTGAGCTGATAAAAAGACACCAGCGTATATGAAAAAGGCACTAGTCCAAGAATGAATAGAATTGATCCCATTTTGTGGTTTGGCCTCCTTCATCACCAACTGCCCATCTGAATTAATTTCAAAAATATTCCCTGAGCTTGATGATGATTGAACTTCCCTTCTATCCTGACTATTTAATAAAAGATTAAAATCAACAAAATCGCCACGCGTAATTTTTTCACGCAATTTGCGAGGAAGGTGTTCACCTAGAGGGCTGCACATTGAGGTTAACGCCTGTTGATTGGCATTCCCAAAATTGGTAGACATAGACGCGAAGTTATCAATGCCACTCGACATATTCAATGTATTTGTATTGCTTTGATTAGCTGTTGATGAATTACTAGCATTAACACCTGCGAAATTGGAATTATTGACACCAAAATTATTGGAAACGCTACGGCCTGAGTGTGCTAATATAGGCCTACCCCCCGACAAAACTCTACCAAAGTTATCAAACAAACCATGCTCACCAGATGTTCCCTGCAATAGATTGTCAGTTCTGCCACTGCTCACTACACGCCGTTGTTGATTTCCCCCATTTTCTTCCACCCTCCGATGCGATGCTGCCGAATTCGATGCAGAAATCTCATCAATGTTACTGGCGACTGGCGCTGACGTCATCCTACCCGTGAACCCGGAAGTTGAAGGCCCCGAAACAGCCTGGTTTCCCGCCCGTTGCTGCTCAATGAAAACATCGACATTATCGTCCAACTCCTGGCGAAAAGAATCTTCTGAATCCATGTTTCCCGATAAAAAATCTACAGCACGACCACGTCCCCTTGCTCGTCCTCTCCCACGACCTCGGCTTCTACCGCGAGTAGATTGGCGATACTGAGATGGCTGTCTAGCCGGCCCCTGAACCTGAATACGGTTCTGGGCGTTGTTAGGGACGCTAGCTGAATTGATAATCGTCCTAGCCTGAGAGCGGGTTTGCCGAACTCGTTGACCTACGAGCTCCTCTACAGCTTTCCGTGTTACCGCTGCACGCTTTTTTGGTGCCATTTTATTAAACAAAATCCCGTCGGACAACGATGACTGATAGATGTTTATAACACAGTAGTAAAGACGAAAAATAAGCAAAACCAGACGGATGTTTATTGTTTTATTTCTAGATGATCAACGAGGTAAATAAATTCAGATACTTAACACAAAGCAGCAGGCTGAATGATTATTGTGATATAAACGTAAGACGGTTGAAATCAAAATCTTCACATAAACAAAATCAGGAAAAACAGCCCCTACTGCTAAGAAATTTCAGAAGCTTCCGACTGGTATGCTGGCAAAAAACGCAATGAGAGAAAAAGAAGATCTGGCAGATCAGCAGCCAGGGACAAAAAACTCATGACTGCAGACAAAAGAAAATTACGCGGGTCAGCAAACACCAAACCTGATTGGCAAAGGCATGGGTTGTTAAAACACAGGAGAGCAACCAACAAAAATCAATGCGCAGGCCTTATCGCGGTAAGCAAATCAGGATAATTTGGATTTCACAAAATAATCCTTTATTAAATAAATTATGCTTTTCGCCATTGCATAACATTACATAACATTTTCATATGGTTTTCAGTCTGTTTACATTGCATATCATATATAGCACATTTTTAATGCTTTTCAGCATGTTTACACATTTTCATATGCTTTTCAGCATGTTTACATTCATGTTCAGATAATTTTCGCATGGCTACATTTCATATCAGTTACATGAATAACACATTTTCATATGCTTTTCATCTTGTTTACATTGCATGTCATTATATAACATATTTTCGTATGCTTGTCAGCATGTTTACATTGTATATCATGTACAGCACATTTTAAATGCTTTTCAGCATGTTTACACATATGTTTTTCGGCATGCTTACATTCATGTTCACATAGTTTTCACATTTCATAGTTTCATCTGTTTGCATATCAATTACATTTCATAAATTATGTTTTTCGTCTTGTTTACATTGCATATCATATATAGCACATTTGTATATGCTTTTCAGCATGTTTACATATTTTCATATGCTTTTCGGCATGTTTTCATTCAAGTTCACATGGTTACATATCAATTACACATGTTTACATTGCATATCATTACATAACATGTTTATATGCTTTTTTATATACTTTTTTTACATTTCATTGCTTTTCATTACATTTATAACACATTTTCATATGCTTTTCAGAATGTTTATTTCAATATTACACGGTATATCATGTTTACAGTTGATACAGAGCATCATGTTTAGATTGTTGTATATTTTCATTTGTTAAATCAATTCTTCCAGAGTTCTAAATGTAAGACACTTAGTAAATCAGGATGTTTTCCATATCTGTATTTACTAATGGTTGATTTGGCAACACTAATACACGTATTAATGATATTAACTTTCTTATTATTATCATTATGGTAGCCAAACAATACATCTTTTTGCAATATCGTTATGTCTAGATTATACCGTTGCAAAAGTATTCTTTCAGTCTCTTTCCATATTATTTTGATTTTCTTGCAGCTATAAAAGAAATGTTCAATGTAATCTATTTCGTTACAAGTTGCACATCAAGGCCGTTACTATTTTTTTGAAAATATATGCACGTATTTCACAAACCCAATGAAGCAGTAAAGTAAAAGGAAGCAATATTGTGTTTCTGTCTTGAGCAAGCAATCACCTAATTAATACAACACTCTAGAGGGCGAAAATGAATATCAAGGTTTTGTGCCTTGATAATAGATATCATTATTGAGTAGTTTGTTGCAAGCCTGGCCGATGGATTTCAGAAATGACAGCACCAACTTACTGTACAAATTCTTGACGATCATTCAGGGGAATTGCACCTCAGTCGGTTAAAATGCCATTTTTATTGGCATTTTATCTCTTTTCTATCCGATTTGGCGCCAATTAAAATGATCTCTATTTTACCGGAAGGTACACTTGGGGTCAAGCATTTAGGGTGAAGTCATTTGAGGGAATGGAAAGTCTCTTCCCCTGCTTATGAAATCCTGGTAATTCCACTATAAATTAGTGTGTGGTGATATCAAGACAAACAAGTTTACACGAATCTTAATGGTGATCCAGTCGAGCAGGCAGATACATTCAATTATGTTGGCGCATCTCTCTATGACAGTTCAAAAAAGAACAAAAGTAGCCTATGCTCAATACAAGTTTATATGCCCAACATCTGTCACAGACAGCTCCATCTGCAGCATAACAATCTAAGTCAGACTGATGCATGTTCTCTCTATCCAATTATCATCTGTAAGTAAGTGTAAGGCATAACTTTGTTCAACCTCAGTCAACAAAAACAACTGCATCAAACATCACAAGTTCTCAAGGGTTAATTGTTACTTACGGTATCACTATTTTGTTAGTAAATTTCACTCTTAACTGATGAGGAAGGAACGGAAAATAAAGCCTTTTTCGGTTTAGTGATTTGCATTTTCGGTTTAGTGCTTTGCATTTCCCAGCCAACACGTGTGCATGGCCCAGCCAACACGTGTGCATGGCCCCACGTGGGCTACATATTGGCAATCAGGGCTAATGAGGGCAAGGGCTATGTGCGGGCTGAACACATGGGTCCCATATGGGGTTTACAAGGGCCATAATGGGCTACGTTTGGGTAAACCTATCAGGGTCCCATATACACCTAGCCACCCCATCCTCTACCTTAAAATGCATATATCACGCATTTCATTTATTGCTGTATTTTGCATATTTGACGCATTTTAAGGCGTCAGGACTCGACGGAATAAATCGCAATAACACTGACAAAGTAGTTTAAGAATGTAGGATATCCAATATTTATAGTTTAAGATTGTAGGATATCCAATTTATAGTTTTATGCTTGTGCCGTCCTTGTTTTTACCTCCCCGACCCCGACCACCAACCCCCCTGAGTGTGTTGGCATATAATTATGTATCAATATGATTTTCAAGGTGTCAAATCTAAAATACGTATACTGTACGTATTTTATATTTGTACGTATACTGTCATCGTCGGTGTTATTGCGATTTATTCCGTTGAGGGCGCTAACGGAATAAATCGCATCGGGTTCTTGCCTTAAAATGCGTCAAATATGCAAAATACAGCAATAAATGAAATGCGTGATATATGCATTTTAACGCGAGAATATGTTGACCTAGCAACAAAAGTCCCGGACTAGGTGCTTTGAGGTTGGCTAATTCAAAATAGATAATCGGTACCAAAATCTGAGACATACATTAAATGAGCAAATTTCTTCTCCGCAGTTTGATACCTCATTCAACAAAATCGAATGGATACTTATTAAGTTATGGCGGTTTCAATGACCGCGCGTAACAACAGCAAAGTTGCACTAGGTATAGGAAATCATTGATTTGTGTGTGATTACGCACTGCACTGAAAATGTGTGTGTAAAGATAGCAAAGACTTTCATTCTTCACAGCTAGTCACACCCTTTGTCCCACAAATTGCGGTTATCACTCCAGACCCATTCATCCAGATACCTAGGTGGCTCGTTCAGATAGCACAGAGTTATGACAGTAATCACACACAAATCAATGATTTCCTATACCTAGTGCAACTTTGCTGTTGTTACGCGCGGTCATTGAAACCGCATCACTTGAACTTCCTGCGTTATTGATGGTGATGGTTATCACCACCAATGACCACTAGTAACCAGTTATTGGTGGTGATGGAATAGTAACACACTTTACGTTTGCTGCGTTAATAAAGTAAGAACAAATTAATAGTGCTACAAATTACATTATTCCAGAATAGCAACATCAAACAAAAACATTTTCTTATATCATTTATATAATTCAAATCACTGTATCTGGATATTGCTTTGATGGAGATCAATTCAAAAATAATATATATGCACTTTTTCGAGCCATTGGTCAATAATAGTATCAGAGTTTTATAAAATACAACCCTGACATAAATTTCTATTTAAGGCTACTATGAGGATTTGAGAGTACTAGAGTAAAAGGCGTTATTGTTTCAATGGCTTTCACCATGTAAACTATTTAAAGACAACGTTTTAATGGCTGATAGATAATCAGAATTGGCTTGAACATGAACATAACGAATGAGGCCAAATATTTTTATGTGCAAATACGAGTGCTGATCTGAATTTCCCATGTTAACATTGTCCAAGTACCAGGGAATACATAAGCATTATTTGTAAGGATTTGGGTTTCTTTTGGGTCTCTTTTGTTGGCTTCAAATCACGTTATTAACACATTTAGGAGGCCAAACACTCCAAACGTTTAAAAGTTTCCATCATGAAATATACTTATGCGCAAGTGGTCTTTCCTAGTACTCAAAACCAATTCAATCCAACCTCGTGTAACACTGCGAGGTTCTCGCTGATGAATTCCGAATTTCAATTTATCAGGAAACAAACAACCGTTTATTGTTACCACTTAACATTGCATAACGCCTATTGGGGTATTTATTTGTTTCTTAGAGCTAATTACCACCTTTCACGAATAGCACAGTTTTCTTTCAAGAGGACACACACACGGTGTTAAATTACAGAAGAGAACGTGTAGAGTACGTTCTTACTAGTCCACCGTGTAAATAAAACGCACTATAGCATGATACTGTTAAGCTTAGAACATTTTACACGTAAGTATTTGATACACTTAAAGGGGTATAATATTATCGATTTGTTCTACTAAAATACTACGCTCGTGTACTTATTACTTACATTACTGAAAATATGATGTGTATGATTTTCTCTGTGCTCTTAAAGGTAGATGACCCGATCACATTTTCGTAACACAGAATTATTTCAAACATACGGAGATTTTCATATCATATGAAAGCTCGTATTTTTCTCATCATCATACTGAAATTTGACGGCCTAAATCGGTATAACCACCGATATAGTTTGTGTACTACTCAATGGGCACAGTTCACAGCATCTTGTGCGTCTAAAATAAGAACCATTAGAGCTATGCAACTCAAACTTTGGAACACGACTTTTTTAAGGATGACCTTTCATGTAGAATAGAAAACTTCAAGTTGAAAATCGGAACATCTACCTTTAATCCATCTTAATCCAGTAAACCTTTAATTTCAAAATAAGTATTTGACCCCAGTGCAGCTTGAGTGTTATGTATTATATTGTGTTTATGTAAGCCTGAGGTTAAGGACTAATTTGTTAATGCATGTGTTTGTTTCTTAATATTACTTCAGTATTTAAGTAAGTCATGCGACATGAACAAGCGTTAAGACTCTTTTCAATGCAATATAACCAATCATATTACAAATACTTGTAATAATATCATTCTGTAAATCCATGAACAAACAAACTAAAAACCGTCAAAAATACGTTTAAATCTGTAGTCTTTTTCTGATCTGATGTTTATAAAGATATCTGTTTACTTCATAAAGATATCTTTTTACTGTAATGTATTCCAAGCTTTGCTGTTTTGAATTTGCATGCATGAACTAGAAGTGTATCATTTGTATGGATACTTTAGTAATGCATAATATTCAAAATTGTCACTTGTTAATTTAATGAATACAGATATTGTATAACTTGTGCGTCAGTATTGAATTCTTGACAAGCGGAAAATATCTAGATCGTTATTGTTTTACAGGGTAACGCTGGAGGTGGTAAACGTGTTTTAGCAATGTGTGTAAGTTATGCATGACGTATAGTGTATATGAAAGTTAATTCCAAAATTATTATTTATTTAATATAAGGTTATCTAATCCATATCGCATAAGCCAAACAAGTATTTGCGGAAATTGTGATACATTTATAATATAATTATCATGAGTAACGCGTACAGCACCAAATTACGCATATAGATAGCAAAGTGGATTGCCTCGTAAATCCCAGATGCGGTGCTTGTTTAGAGATCTTTTCAACCATACACTAGTTACGCGTCGGTATAATTAACTTGAACTTATAAACTAAAACATCGATTTGCTGAGGAGGTAAGTCTTGTTTCATTCTGGTGCTAATATGAATTGCAACGATAAAATCTGGACTCGAGATCCACCGCCAAATATTTCAAGAAGACTGTAAAAAATACAGGAATTTTCTCAGCAAAGCTAAAACGGATTTCTACAGAGTCGAAATTGCAAGAGGCGATTCACGTCAACTTTTTCGCAAAGTAGCTAGCATGTCTCATGGTTCATCTTGTCCCATTCGTCCTACTGGTGATGAACACGAAGTCGCAAATAACTTTGCTAACTTTTTCAGTAACAAGATCAACAATATTCGCGAAGATATGGACAAAACACCGTCGGAAGATCCGTCTGTTGACATTTCTGATTCTTGTGATAGCTCATTTTGTGTGTTCGCTCCTGTAACTGAAGATAATGTGTATGTTTGATCCGATACCTACATCACTACTAAAGGACTGCATTGATGTATTATTGCCTGTTATCACCATTATTATCAATCGCTCCATTTCTACTGGTGAAGAACCATCTTTTTTATTATTTTTAAATGTTCGATAATGATATTTTTTTCTCTTTTTAGCCCGTTTATAGGGACTTTTTATTTTATGACATACAACAATATATTAATAAAATACAAAAATGTAAAAATAGCACTACAACAAATACATCAAATATAGACACAGCATCAACATTCAGGCACCACAAATGCCAGACAAGTTTTACTATTATATAGGCACATAATGCTTTTAAAAAAATTAAAAAAAACATTATGAAAACAATATTATGAAAACAATATCCCCCATCTTTTGTTATGGGATGCCATTCCATTATTCCTTTCTTCAATAACTTTCTATGATTTTTCAGTCATTTTCATCAATGCTTTAAAGACATAAATACTAAGTTTATTTTCTTCAACTCTGCATCTATAAATATAACGTTTTGCCAAAAGAATAATTATATTTTTGAAAAAGTCGAAATCTTCATTAAATAAGCCAAGACATATATTCTGATAGTTCACATTGAAAAATATATTTAGCCCAGTTTTCATCCATGCACTAAGATTGCTCCAAAAATCTTTTGTTACATTACACTCCCACATGAGATGTTTTACAGTTTCTCTATTCACTTTGCAGAAACTACATATATCAGTTTCTTTTAAACCAATTCTATACTCTCATGTATTTTACATTATATTTGATATCCTTGCTGGTCAAGTTTGCAGATCAAGCTTAAGAAAGTGATTTTTCGTGGTTTTTAATGATTACTTATTTATATCTGTATGATAAGTTGTTGTTGTATTTGTATAAGTTATTTCTGATGTGTAATCTATGATGTATCTTCTTCATTATGTTATTATATTTGTTTCATATTTTATGCGCCTTAGGGTTGTGTTCACAATGTGAGGCGCATTATAAATGCCCTTTTATTATTATTTTTATTATTAAAGAAATACTCTATAATGCTAATGGGCACTGGTAATATATAAAGCGACCAACGGACGGCTATATCTCGAATACGTAGATTTATTGACATGTTTCACGGTCCTTTTCCATATTGTCAATTTTTATTTTATTTGTGTCTGATTTATTTGTTTTGATATCATTGTTGTTTGCAAATATTTATCATATATGGAAATAAATGGATTATATTTGATTTGGGGAATAATAATAATTACAAAAGACACCAACAGAAAAGGAATACACACAGAAGGAAAATAAGACACGTTTCGGCAAGATATAACTTGCCTTTTGCAAGTTAGAAATTAGATAGTGACGCATTGTATAAATGATGATGGCGGTATATACAGAGGAAATGTAGGCAGAAAGTAGTAGGTGCGATTAAACAGCTGCAGCGTTCTGTATCTCCATTTAATTTAGTGTTTATCTTTGTACTACTGGGCAGTAGTCGTATTCTGAATCCTAATTACATGTAGGTGCAATTAGGCACAAAGTACTAAAGCTCTGTTAACTAGTCGGTTCATACTGACTTGTTGACGTCTAAACATTTTTAACTTTCTGTGAAAGATGTTCTTTATGAAGGTTACTAGGAAATAATATGGTCGATACGGACGTGCTAATATTGAAGACGTTGATCAGGACGGAACCAGATTAAAGTGGGAATGAAATATTCATATAGATAAATACGGATTCAGAAATAATACAGGAGGGGACTAAGAATTTTAGGTTTATTTTCTGTACAGTGCATCGCAACTAGTTTGCAGGTACCTTTGAAGAATCAGTTATGATATAAACTAATGAAGAACTGCAAAACAAGTACGTATGGCTCATACGTATAAGTAACTTATACACACGACTTATACGATAGACACCAACGTAACATCTTGCATGTACAAGCAACCTTAACAATTGAACTGAGACCAATGTATATAAATATTCGATATCATCATTGGGAGTGTTTGCATTGGTTTAGTTACATTTGTATGGATACATCTACGTATGGTGATACAAAGTATAACTTTGGTGCCTATCGTATAAGTCGTACGTACATGTAATACGTATGAGCCATACGTACTAGTATTGCAGTGCGGTCTAAAATCTCTGGTCAACAATGATCTCCAGAAAACTTATTGCGATACATCGGTTGAACGCTAAGACGAAAACTTGATGAGCAATGATGCAATGATACTTGCTCTGTAAATACCCAGTCGAATAGTTATATATTATTCCGATTGAAGACTATTTCCAACTTCAGGGTCAACATGTTTCGCAATAGGATGATCATGAAAGATAACCACTTCCGTATTAAATGTCTAAGTCCTCCCAAATGAGTTTATTCTATTGGGCAATAGGGATGTAATAGAGTTGCTTGTTAATAATTTACATCTGACTTTTTTGTGACCCGGGTACATGGATGGTATTACCAGTTCTTACTTTTCTTCTTTGATAACTAGTGACAGTGGATTTTTACTTCAACTTTATCCAAGGCGCGTCATGAAAATGTCGGCCAGCCTGGTAAAGTAAAAGCAGTAAAATGCATAAGCTTATGAGATTCCGTGCGCTTGAGACCTGCAGTACTTTCCTGGAGAATAATTTTGTCACGTAAACAGTTCCAGTTATTACCCTTCCATTGCTTGAATGTCCTGAGGTCAATGTCCTGGCATATAAGATATCAATGTTTGATTAGTTTTTATTTACAACTTTAATTTATAGTACAGTATAATCTCTCTAGCAACGGAACCGTAGATCTTTCATTTTTCATCTATAGCTAAAAGGTATTTCTCAATAGGGAAAGGTTATTCCTTGACCTAAGGAACTAATAACGGAAGATTAGGGAAGTTGTGAGATTCAGCAGAACTTTTTATGTGTTTTAATTCTAAGTTACTCTTGAATTTGGCATCCACAACCCCCAGTGATGCCGAATAGTGATTTGATTCGTTATTGGATTAAGCTGACGTCTATGCCCTGCATTTCGCGGCAATGTCGAACATTATTAATGTAAATCCTCGAGGAAAAAGACATTCATGTACGCGAGTCACGTATGAACATAAAGTAGCGACCGATAATCATTTGCATAGATTGATCAATGTGTTAGAAGATGCTCAGTGGTACAGTAGTGCAAAACATTAAATCTCCGGCTGAGCACACTTATTGAGAGCGCCTAGAGACTTCGAATGCATGACAATTGTGATATTAACACTCACGTTCAGGGAAGCTTCAAGAAAGAAGCACTTACAAAAGCATGACATTATTTTGGGATTAAATGTGTATAAGCCCCCGTACATCTTAGCTCTTGTCTATCAACATTAGAGAGCACATGAGGATGAATTGACTACAATGTATAGCCTATTACGAACTATTTAGTGCTACTATGCACTTTCTGGCTTAATCGAATGAATGTGGGGAAAAGTGTACTTTAGGTCCAAGGTAAACTGGTATACCAGTATCGTTCAATACTGGAACATAAATGTTGCCAGTAATCGTTCGATATTTGTACGATTTTACCTGTTCCAGCCGATACTGGAACACTGACTTTGTACCAGTATCGAACGATACTGGGTGTTCCAGTCGGGGTTCCAGTATCCGATGACAGTCCAGAATCGTGGACATAAAGTACACTTTTCACCATCTGTGAACACTGATATGCTCTGTTGGAATGTTTAGTTATGTCAGTTCGCGTTAAATTGCCTTGTGAAGCTAGCAGAGTTGGATATTTGTAGACCACTTAAAACTGTTTGAATGCGATTACATGAATTAGGTCGCTGCATGCTGCCCTATCATTTACCGGGTTACTGATGATTGAAATATCAACTAATAGGAAACTCATCTTCAATGATAGCTTGACGGCTGTAAACACAGATCTGTTTGTTCTTAAAAGGTTATACATTTTACAACGTGCACAGATAGCATATATGTATTACTTGTACGGAACTTCATGTTTGGTATGCAGGTGGTCATCATTTCTTTCGTTAATCCTTGAATTGAATAATCATTGGCAACAATAAATCCCAGATGCAACATTGCCTAGCTACACATACTCTTAATTCATTCTCTAGTGGTACTTCAAGTGTTAATCAATTTGTCATCGTTGCAGGATGGAGTGCAAGGGAAACGAAAACTGTCATCCTGCATGGAAAGGATTAAAAGACAACCGTGTAGAGGACGAGCAAAGGCGAAGCATCACAATCTACCCAGAAAAGAACATGGAAACACTTGCCTTTTGTTGGCAGCCGTAAGCCTTCGGTACATATGTGAGTGATGATGTTCCATAAATGTGTGGACAGCGTTATAATCTGTCAATGTTTAGTATTTTTACAACATTATTGATTAGTCTTCCTTCATTTAAAATATAAACAAATTTTCACATAACTAATAGTTCACACCGGTAAGCCTTACATATTTTAATTTATCGTCGTATATATTTCTAGTCTATATATTTCATATTATTATAAAGTATACAGTACTTTGATGATTTCTCAATACATATATTTTATATTATACTTCTTCAATAACTATTAAAGTTAAATAGATTGCATATCATTTAATAATTAATATCATATTTTAAACATATATATTAATGAATACGAGCAGTATGATCAAGATGGTCAACATTGTTTCGATCAGTACCTAAATATAGCGTAAGAGTGACTTTAGAGCGTAAGAGTGACTGGGAGTAATTGTATCACTGTTTTGTGCGTTTGATTCTAAATAATTTGAAATTTATACAGCAACAGTATGGGAAGAAACGGAGAACATTAAAGCGCCTGGGCAGGAACTGTTTGTTAGGTGTACATGCAATTCATAGGTCTTGTTATCTGTCCAATTTCGCCAAAACAAATCAATAGGCATATGTAACGCATTAACCGAGACCAAAGCGCTCCACACGTTTAAAAGGTGTCCATCATTAGACAATACACAAACTCATTTAAACCAGTTCCATGTCCATACGCTGCAAGGTATCGCTAATAAATATCAATCGCCAATAGTTTGTATTAGGAAACAAACAACCGTGCATTGTCACCACTTTAAATTGCATCACACCTCTCATGGTCCTTGTTTGTTTCATAGAGTTTATTACCATCAGGTAAAAAACCAGATAGTGTCTTTTGATAGTACATACAAGGTGTTATATTGCGGAAGATAACACTCGTAAAGTGCTTTTGTGCTAGTCCACAGTGTACATTATATGCCATATGTCATAACACTCTTAAGGTTTAAACATTTCAGCCGTAAGAACTTGATACACTTGAATATTTAAAGGTTCTATATTATGGTTATCTCAATGGGTTTTAATCTACATAGTTCATTAAATTAACAAAATAGGTGGTTGGCCCCATTGCATTTTGAGCGGTCTGTACAGTAACTGTTCAATGTGTTTATATAGGTGAGGGTTATGGATTTGTTTGGTAATTTAAATGATGACGTTAACGTCTGATACAAGAAATATATTTTAAAAACATAGGGGAGGATGGGGTACGTACCGTAATTGGTCAATAGGGTAAGTAGTCCATAGTGAGGTTTTTGAAATGGTATGTGCATACTGCCTCCTTTTGAACAGTATGACTGATTTTTAAACTTGACGTATCCTTGTTTTCTACATGCGAAAAAGTCATGAACGTTAGGGTTTACTTGATATGTCATATTTGCCTGCTCTTTGATGCCACCGCTATCGGTGACTGCTTGAGGATTCACATATGTTTGTATTTATGACGATGCGTTTGTACTTTGGATGATTGATAGAGACGCAACATATCCATTCAGTACAGTAATCATAAATATGCTAAGTGCATATTGCCGTTGAGTTATACCATTTGTAATGTGTTCAGAAATGTTCCAAAGGGTATTAAGAACATGGGTTGTGGTACGTGACGATCTAACATGGAATATGTTGCATTGGAGGTTTGCATTTTGGAATGCTACAAACTTAAGCATTAATATGGGTTTTGATTCAGTCGAGTTACTAGTTACTACTAGCATTTGCAAAGTACAAAGTAAAACATTCTAACATTTAATTGTAGGCACTTGTCTAATTGTATGACACAAAACACCGTAAAAATTGTGAATTCAAAGATGCTGGTCCATGTCAAGTGGAGTTTTTTAGTTAAAGTTTATTTACTTTTTCTTTAGATACTTGTTAACATGAACTATGCGTTATATGTAGACATGGGTGATTGAAGTAACCAAGGACAGAAAATAATTCCAAACGGTTATACTTGTCATTTAATGAATAAAGATATTGTATATTATATTTAAGTATTGACAACCGTTTCTGGTTACACTAGCCATTGAACAAAGTGCTCAATACCGTAAACGGCAGAGCTTATAAAAATCAGAGGTATATGGTCGAATCCAACGAAAAGTGTACACGTGATGTTCAGGCCTCTAATAAAATAATCTATAGCTTGACAATTTTATTTTTGTGTTATACGTACCCACCTCGATGAGACGGTTCGCGCCATATATAATATGACCAACTTAAATGCACAATTGGGAGTATACGAGCAATAAACCTGCTATTTTTTACCCTTTTTACAAAATAGTTGTTTTAACAACTATTTTGTAAAAAATACCTACAAATACCTACAAATACATGTTTTGTTAAAAGGTTTTTTGTTAGACATATAACCGTTTAGATGAAAACGAGCTTAAGCGGAAATAATTTTGCCTGTTTGATTGCTGGATATCTCAAGAATGCCTCTTTTATTTTTTGGTTACTTTCGATCAATCCCTGAATTGTTGTGATTTTTTTGCTGTGGTAAGTTTTGACGTTACCTACAAATACATGTTTTGTTAAATCTCACTTTCGGGGAAGAATTCGCCTGAGGTAGAGTAATTTGTGCTGTAAGGAAGCCTAAATATATTAAATACTTAAATGCATTGTCCCCATTCAAGTCGATTTTTTGATAAAGCTGTTAGAAATTTTAAAAGCGGAAACGATCGGTTTGGTAAAAAAAATGCATTACCTCCGAATACCTATTTAAAACACTGCCATTTTAATATAAACACAGATTAGTGAATGATATCTATAGAATAAGCGATATGATACAATGTATATGTGCGACAAGTTTGATCATTTTGAAGGCAACATTTTTTGAAATATCAGTAATAAAAGGCTGTATTCGTAGGCAAATTTGAAATATGAACTGTTACCTTCAAATACAAATAACGATACCGTGGTACTTCCCTCTGTTGTTACATACTTGTAGCGACTGGAATAAAGTAGAAATGTGCGCTGCGTTCGGAAAGCAACGGAGAAGTTTTGCATCAAACTTTCAGCTTTTGTATTAGTAACCTTTCACAAAATTCTGTACTTTGTGTACAAGTGCATCAATAATATGTTGTTGTCTTAAAAGTTGATTATATAGCCTCCCTCTTTCTCAATCTTATTACTCCTATTAGTGTAGTTTTGTATGCTATTCACGCAAAGACATCATCGGACAGTTGATTTAAATCGCAATGGGGGTGATTAATGTTTATATAAATATTCAGTAACAGCATCTCGTGCATGACTTCATGTTGTATTCGGAGGTAACATGAATATGTAGGCAACATTCAATAATATACACAGTGCATATTGGCCCTAAATTATTTTATTTTACATAAAAGCAGTGCGCAATCGTACAATCTGACTGGATATATTATTATATTTATATTTGGAGGGGTAAAAAATAATATTCCTTATTAAACGAAAATGGGAGGTGTTGATTTAAATAAAATGCATGGTGTAATCACACTGTTAATGCCGAGAACATATTTTTTGTTGGTGTTAGAGTGAATGAATGATATTTATATCCATAGATTACACGTTGATCGTCTTAAAATGGATACATTTAGACATAACATCCATGAAATTTCGGTTTCATAATCAATATTTTCATATTCCATTTTGTTTTCGTAGGTAACTTATATATTAGTTAATGGGCATGGTACAATTCCTGCATTGTTTGTCGCTTTCATTCGCACCTAATATTATGTAAATACTAAGTAGGAATGTATAAGACGGGAATAATATTGTTTGGTGCGTAATATTGTTTTAAACCAGCTTGTCGATATGATGTATGCGTAGTTAACCAATTTCCCCAGGAATTGCAGAGCAGTGACTACTGAGGTACTTAATATTGGCCATTATTGTAGTTGTATTTGAAAATGGAATTCATGTGTAACAAATATAAAATAACTTGCTTCATTTTTGCTCTGGCAGGTTGTGTAATGTCACCGAAACGTATTTTAAGTGTACAAGAAATTTGGTAAAACCTTTTCATTTTTTAAAGGTGGGAGGGAATCGAGGGTAGGCCTATACTGATTTCAGTCTTAAATACAAAAATTGCTCATGAATAATGCTTCCGACATTTATTTCTTAGTGTAATTGAACTAAGCAGTGGTTGATTTTTTTTAAAAATCATAATGAAAGGCACATGCCCGACAATATCTCTGTCGTGGCAAAACTTATTAGATTAGTGTTGTTAAATCAAACAACATTAAATTTCTAAACATAAAATTCCTATTTTGTCTACATCTGACAAAATATATCATATTGGTGATTCTATGTCAAGCGGAGTCTGACTCCGGTTGAAACTCGATAAAGACTGACTATGTACGACATTTAGAATGATACAAATTCCAAACTAGGAAATTATATCTTATTAATTCTAATCTGACAACTGAATGTCTTGCTGAAAGTTGTATGTGCTTTATTCCATTGTGGACTGAAAGGCAAAATATTTGAATGTTCTAGACTTTGAACATGTTCGGCTCATATTAAACTTATATATATATATAAGGTCTGATATGAAATGATTTCAAAGTATATATTAAATGAATCAAAAAGCGATCTGGCTTTCGTGTTTAAAACAGCTATTCAAAATGATAACTTCCAGAAGACCTCACTTGCCTCCTTTATTTAGAACAAATTGAGGAAGGCAACCGGTTGTTTTATTGCTTAAAACAAATAACCTGACATTCAAGACTATGAATTACAGGCAAATCAAACTGTTTGCTTAAAGGAAACCGCTCGCTTTCTAAATAAAGATAGCTCGGTGAACTATTCAATAGTTGATTCGATCCAATACTTTGGATTCACACGGAAACTGAAACGTTCATTCTTAACATTCTAGAATGTCCTATATAATAAACAAAGAGTAATTATGTTCTATTAGATATTCATCCTCGCGACATGAGAGACCTAAAGAACTAACTACACACAGAATACATCAAGAACCACTAAACTTGTTAAGTAGAAATTACAAGGTTGAATGATCACGAGGCTGAATGATAAGATGTTTCTTAATTAAAATGTGTATATATATGCTTAAGTTTTTATCATGTTTAGTTTTAATGATGAACATGCTTTTTACCAAATTAGATCAGTAATAATAATAGTATTACTAGCGAGTTAATTGATTGTTTAACTATAACTTTACGAAATTTTAACTCGGTACGATATATATGTTGTCATCATCTTGCCCTAAATCAGATGTTAAATATTACACACTTCTGACTGTTTTGTAGAAGTTAAACGCAAATTCTTAATAATTGAAAGTCAAGCAAGAAAGACACTAACAAAATTGGATTATCAGATACGTTAGCAAAATAAAACATTTTCTGCCATAATTATCATGTGTAAAAGGTTAATTCTATTCAATATGCCTTAACATCAAGAATAATAACAGTATAGGTCTATCACTAGTGAGGTTATTGATGCTTAGGGTGATTTCTTTTATATCTTAGAAATAGGAACATGGTTTTATATTATTTTAATGTTTAATTGGTTAATCTTGCTGTTTTATTCAAATGTTGAATATTACGCAATTCTGATTGTTTGTAAAAGCAGCGCTGAGTGCACATTCTTAAATCTACTTATAAAGTCAATCAAGACACCATTTTGATACGACATTCCCCTCACACAAGATTCAGGGCATAAAAAACTACGTTGAGTACAATTTTGCCCTTAAACCTATGTCAAATCAACGAATCCAACTGTTCTTAGTCAACGAAGTTGAAGTTGAGAACAAATGTGTTACCTACGAATACTTTGATTATTGCAATGTAAGCTACCGTGTTTTAAGTCTTGACATGTTTTTCTCTTATAGGAATGCTTAAAAATGTTGCCTGATATATTGTTCTTAATAAACCTTTTCAAAATTACAACTGACAGTTAGATATTGTATATTTTTTTCAACATTAAATTAATATTCTAGTATCTATTTAAAGTAAACTACTGGGAATATGTTCATAATATTAGGATTTAAACATGTTTTAACATGTTTATTTAAAAAAACAAATATTGTTAACAGCCCTGCATAATTATTTCACCCCAAAATGTAACATAAATTAAGTAGAACATTGATTTATTACAGTTTTACTTCTCTTACCTACGTATACATTAACTGTTACCTTCGAATACCAAATTTCCACATTCCTCTATGTACTTAG
The DNA here is from genome assembly GCA_035610835.1 of Ophiura sarsii. Taxonomy (NCBI): domain Eukaryota; kingdom Metazoa; phylum Echinodermata; class Ophiuroidea; order Amphilepidida; family Ophiuridae; genus Ophiura; species Ophiura sarsii. Next base: position 43,555,971 of record CM069450.1, on the reverse strand, counting down.
GTTTTGGGCGCATGCTCAAAATTCTAAATTTTACAGAAAGGGTCATTCCCCTCTTTGAGGTACATGAAAACAAATGTTCATTAAAATCATCTTGGTGAAAGTACACAAAGTGACTCAACCTCATGTTTCAAAGTATTGAGAGCCTGCAAATGCTACCTAACTGTGTGAATCTAAAATGTAAACAAAATATGAGCACCTGGACAAATATGATCAATTTCTATCAGCATTAGCATCTTCTGAATACAATACAATCACAAATTTGAATGAAATATGTAAATAGGTGGAATAATCATCACTTAATCAAAATATGGTACTTGTATTAGTAGGTAACATTGAGAAGTGTACCTTCAACTTCATCATTCCGCCACGTGGTCAATTGGAGAGATTAGTGATGGCACTTTTTTTTCCATACAAGCTTGATATGTTGACTTTGAGTGGGGAAAAGGAATAAGAGATCGAAGCATTTTGAAACTGGACCCTAAAAATCTAGCCGTGGACACTTTTCGTTGGATTCGACCATATACCTTTCGGAATATTATCGCTACTCTGAGTTTCATGGACAATCCCATACGGTCATTTTGACCAATCATCAGGCTAAAAGATGTCTCTCTGATCGCAGGCCTTTGACCCATTGAAATTAATCTATTTATATAATAAGTCTTAAATCTAAATTTGTTGACAACCGTTATTTTTTGTTTTTACGAATGTGTGTTGGGGGCAACGCAGTTCAGGGTAAACGTTTTTTAAAGTTGGGTGTAACATGTGTTAGGTATGCCTGAAAAGTGTGCTGGGGCTAGTATGCACGAAAGTCAAGTCCAATTGTGTTATTGATTACATTTCAGTAGCCTAATCAATACCGTTTGGAACTAAAAGCCAAACAATTACTTTACGGACATTGTGATAGATTGATTTATTACACATGATACGGTCACGGCTGATCGGGCTTGTGATACGGCCGACAGTTGACGATAAGCAGCTCCTGGTTGGTTTAGTTTCCAGTTTTTTTTTTGGTTAGGTTCTTCGTGATAGGACATCTAGATATTGATTTATTTTTTATTTTTATTTGAAAATTGGCGAGCCTCCTACAGAAGCGAATTAATAGCTCCGTGCTCCACAGACAATTGGCTGTTTCAAATCCAATCTAAAGACACATTTGTATAAAATGGCGTATCACTTATAACTGTCTCCATGTGCAATTGCTTTGTCTTTACACTCCGTTTTGTATATTTCCTATTGCGGATTTTAATTTTCTGTTTTAAATCTTAACATATTTTGTATACATGTATATTGTTGCTGTATTTTATGACTTTTGATGTTTAATGTTGCCTCGCTTTTTAGATTTCAGACTTTTATGACTTTTTTATAATATATTTAAAAGTATGTGGTAGCGTGTAGTATTGTGTATAGTCTTATGGTTGTACAGCGCTTTGATGCCGTTGCTTTATGCGCTATATACCGTAAGTCTTTTTATTATTATTTATTATTTATTTTATTATTATTATTATTATTTTAAACATCTACGAATTAATCCATAACTCTTGTATTTCGATGCAGGGCGCACCATGTGTTTAAATCCACATCCTGCGCACGACGCTTACAAATTGAAGCCGAAGACCGGATAGTCAACACATGACAACAACAAATACGCGATTCCAAAAAAACAGCACACCTACTCGCTTGTCAGTAGTTCGTCACATTTGTGCAGCTTCTCCGGGTGCTGCGCTTCCATTCACCGTCATGCCGTGATATTGATATATTCCTAACGCACAAGCTATAGCGCCAGAATTTCAATGCGCCCGTGCCCCACCCCCCCCCCCCCCCCCCCCCCCACACGAAAATCCGATTATATTGCCATGGTGATGGCATTATTTTCTAACTTTTAGAATTATGTGTATTAGTATACGTAATGAGCGGTTTCTAAGTAGCCTGTCGATGTATGAGTCGTACGAATGCCAGCATCGCGCGCGTACGCTTCGATTACTTTGGCGCGTGGAGACATAATATATATATAGTTGCCGTTTAACTGCTTAGTATTAAGCACTATTCAATAAGTACTGCTATGAATTATAGGCCTATTGATATATGGACTACTTTCAGGCCTATTGATATCTGGAACTACTTTCAGGCCTATTGATATTTGGAACTACTTTCAGCCCTATTGATATCTGGAACTACTTTCAGGCCTATTGATATCTGGAACTACTTTCAGGCCTATTGATATCTGGAACTACTTTCAGGGATATTAATATCTGGAACTACTTTCAGGCATATTAATATCTGGAACTACTTTCGACTGCTCTCAATGTAATTGAATCCATCGTACATAACTAACGCAATTTTACTATTTGTTGGGTCTTGATATGCTTAAGTTTGTAGCCCGCCACATAATACTGAAAATACCTATAAATTCCATTTCATATTCTGTTTACAGCTTCATGGATACAATCAAAATAAGGCTATATGTTTGTATTATTCTATAGAGACTGTCTGCCGTCATCGTCATGTTAGATATTGATCAACACTACAATACATTTGCCTAGATGCGAATTGATGTGAGTAGATTATTTGCGACAGGTGAGTCTATATTATCTTGTTTACATCGCCTCCCGTGGGAAGATGACCGACTTATAACCATATATCAAATGTTTCTATTGCTGTGTCCCAACCCAGGGCTCATCTGACTAACCTCAGTGAGCAACCTTCTTTGCTGACACACTTATGCCACCAACGAAGCATTCAGATGTGTTCTCAACTCACAAGTATATGCACACCGGTGTAGAAGGAGCCATGGTCCCCCAGGAGCCATATTCCGCCCTTTATAGTAAAGTACAAGCTGTCCTAAAATGATTAGTTCCCATTGATGCTCAAAGTTCATTCGTTTTTTTCATCATGAGATTTAGGTCCGTTGTTTTTGCATCATCTTTGATCAACTGTACCCTTTCATTACATTTTTAGATCATGCATATCAGACTTATTTAACTGAGGTTACACTCCATTGTGTAAGACTCCATTGTGTAAAACATGGTGATTTCACCTTTTTGGCTAAGTGCAAAAAATGTGTGAGTTAAACTTGTTCGAAAGAAACAAAAATAATCTCTCAATGCCTTGTCTGCTATTGTCCGGGGGCTATTGTTCCTTTCTATTTGAAACTGTTGTTGTTTAAATTAACTTCACCAAATTCATCCTCCAATGTGAAATTAAATCTAAGACCCTGCTAATTCCCCCGGCACCACTTAATTTGGTAATTGTTAAGTCCCTTAACACTTGTCAAATATAACAATGCATGGGGTCACTCAAGTATGATGAACTTCTTTTACATTTCAAATTGAATTAAAATGAAGATTTTTTTAATAATTTGAACAACCATAACCAATAACAGTTCAAATAGAAAGGAACAAAAGATTATATTATGGTGTTCCCCCAAAAAGTTTACACTCGGGTAGAAAAGTTAGATTTCTAAAATTAGTTGAAATTCGGGAAAATATAAAGTGGCACTTATAAACGCCATCCAGATTTGCGCATTCACGACTGATTCTGTTTCGCTATTCCATTCCGGTGAATTCAGGTTACCATTTGCAATGCACCTTGGCTTGTTTTTAAATAAATACCTATTTAAGCGCCATGCTTTATCAGATAAGTTAGGCGTTAAAATATCAAAATTGATTCATTCATTTTATGTGATTCTATTGCCATTTTACAATCAAAATCGTATCATGCTCCGGCCGATAAGTTGTCAATCACAACAAAGTGGCTCTGATCAACTCGAATTCATACACCTACACAAAAGATTCACATTTAGCATAGTATACGTATTTGCTCTCAAGTAATTATGGTTGAAACAATCCGGTTTTCTTGGCAATAAGGTCTGGTATTGCAGTGTTTTATTACACGAAAACAAAAAAATGAATGCCTGTTTAGTATCTGTAGTATTACTTTACTCGAGAGGACACAGAGTAATGGAAGATGAGAATTAGAGACACGAAAACAAAGTTGCATGAAGTAGGTCAGCCAGAGAAGTGTTAAGGGGTGTGAACCCTCAGGTATAGCCTCTGTAAAACTGCCGTAACTTCTTAATTATTCATTTAATCTATAGAAAAGTATACATTTTCTTAAAGAAAAGGGTTCAATGAATCCAAACATGAAATTAACAATTTTGGAGACAATTTTAGGTTCTGTAAAGATAACTAAAAATATATTTTGTTTTACGTATACAGCAACCAAGTCATCGATGAAGACTTCACCGGTAGAACATTCTAGGATGACGAGTGTTATGTGACCCATGACCCAAAAGGTGAGTGTATATGGCGAGATCTGAGCAACTTGTTCCTTTACATTTTGTTCCCTTTTCGATTACTGAATGATATTGCTGATAAATTAAGCATTACGCATACTGGTGTGCATTTCTATTAGAGTGTATGGTTTCCATTTCCTGCATTACCTTAGGTGACAATAAACTGATTTTTTCTACAAAAACGGTAACAGGCTATTTTACTTACCATGATAGTACATTTTACTTCATTAGTGCGGTGAATCTTTTTTGTCTCCATAACTTACTTGATAATCAAGACGTTTGGAAAATGAGCCTGAAAAAACGTTGCTTGTTGACATCCGGTAATGCGGATGTAACGTCTTATCTTTGTATAATCTACGATCGATCCAGATTTTACCTTGTTTTTTTCTTGCCCTTTACAAAGTTGAAATTGATCCGGTTCTTTTAAGGTAAGGGATTTTCTCTGTTCACGCTGCGTTGACTAAGCCATATTTTCGGAATTTTAACCGGGAGCCAGATTAAAATAGTCATACTGCGAAGAGGCCTTTGAATCAATTTAAAGTATCAACAGTTTCGAAACTATTTCAAAATTTTATATCTCCGGTAAAATAATTCGCACTATAAACCTGAATATATTTGGATAGAGAATCTTTTTGTTACCAAATTTACAAATGCAGCTATCTGATCTGTAAAATTGTACTTTCAAAACGCGTACTATATTGTGTGCCTATGTAATGAATTATATAGATGGAGCGTGGGAGGGATATGGGGAGTTGCGAGTATTTTTAAATCGCAGATTAAAATAATAATTTAAGGAACTTTAGAACACATGAACAATTTACATCAGTTAAATTAAACTAATACAACTTATAAGGCAACGTTCTGCTTAAGCTGTATCTTGTATGGGAACTTCTTCAAGTCTCTTCGCAAAATACGGTGAACAGTTTTGACCTCGGAACTCCGTTTTCTACTGAAAGTCGGCAAAAAGATCGCGTTGAAATTTTATCTACTGCCGTCTAATGACGTCAATGTTGTTTTGTTGATCATCTTCCAGTCTTTTTACGGCCTCCTCGAACTGCTTCATGTACAGATCCTGTCTTAAGAATTTGTCCACCAAGTTCCAAATAATCGACTTTGCTGGTACGCCTTTAACATTAACATTTTATCTGAACTGTTTGAGATTGATTGATTGATTTGGTTTCAGCGTAAAACCAAACAATTCAAATACGTTTATTTATGCTGTAATGCATCCTGAAAATTAGTATTGAGCCTATTAATGTCGTGCGCTAAATGTTGTTAAAGCCAAAACTTGAATGGAGTAAGGATATGTGCAGCAAGCTCCAGTTTCCAACACACGTGTTTACAGCTACGCACAGCTGGCGTCGTGAAAGTCTAAAATATGTATAGTATTGCGCGTTATGTAAACAAACATCCGCTTGTGTAATATATTAAGCAGCCTAAAAAAGTTAACACATTTTGATATCTAACCCGGGCACAGGGGCACTATTAAGTTTTCAAAACAGAATTTTTGCTATTTTAGGTTGCTAATGATTTTTGAAGACTTACATAAAATATTCCATTTTTTCTCCTGGAGGTGTCACTCTCAAGAGCAGTCCTTCGAAAGATAAAAATCCAACAGCTTCCGGGGCTTCACCCCTTTGAGGCTTTGACCCCACAAAAATGAAATTTATTTAATCATGAAAGTTTATTCAAATTATGTGATTATTTAAACCTTCAAATATTCATTTAACATGGGGATTCATGGGATTATGACAGTCAAATTAGTACAAAGATATGAGCTGTTCGAACAAAATATGGATATATCATGAAATGAAACAAATTTGATACAATTTTCTAAGCCTATGAGGAGTAGAGACTCATTATATGAATATCTCAGGGTAATTATTTCTTTCATTCCAGATAGACATGTAAGAGGCAACATATGTTCATGGTTTTTGCAAGATTTACAGGCTTTTTAACAGTGTATAACGTCGTAGTATTCTTTTACGTCAAAAATGTGTATGCGAATATGCAAAATACTGCATTTTAAGGACTGTTTTTAACAAATAAATTGAATACGATTTATCTTACATGAAATAGGTTGTTAGCTATGAGTTCCTTGTTTGATTTCCTTTCATTTGAATCCCATATTGACATACTTTCATCGAGGTTCCGATTTGACCCACCTTGTAGGGGTCTGTGTGAAACCTTTGGGGTATCCCGGAAACTGGTAAAACTACTTATTATGGGCTACCAAGTTACATGGTGCAACCAAAAATAGCATGAAGTATAACAAAAAGTGTCCCGTGCTCCCGGGTTATATACCGGAGATATCAAGCCTTTAAATGGTTTCGAAACTTTTGGGACAACCTGCACTTTTGTAGTTTTCAGTAGTGTAGGTGCCCTCTTCATAAGTGTCCTCCTCATAATGTCATTCTTAAGTATCATCATAATTGTCGAAACCGCACAATGTTCCGGGAATTTTCACAACAATTCCGTATAAATATCTAAGCAGACGACAAAGGGTTATGGCCGACTTGACTAGCTTAAGGTTAGTCCGGCTCATCCTGAATAGCTTGATTTGTTCTGCTGGACTAGTCTGTGGCTGGACTAGCTTGGACAAGCTTGACTAGCTTTCGGTTAGTCAATCTGGCTGGACTAGCTTTAGGTTAGTCAAGGCACTGAAATAAAATATCAATTGCAGCATGCAGATAAGACGTACGTCATCGCCGGTCCGGTTTTGCTAGCCAATCCAGACGTAATTTACCGTAGTTATTTCATTGTGTGGCCATATTGTGTACATCATAGTGTTTGCCAACATCTGTAGACTATTTTATGCTACATTTTGTTTGGAATGACGATTCGGAGTAGGAAAAAAACTAACCGTAAAGAACGACGGTAGCGCGGGCATCTCGAACGCTAACGGGTCACCCATGGCTGATCAGTCCACTACAGCTAACACTGTAGCCAGCAGCCCAGTAGCGTAGCCAGGGTTACTTGTCAGGGGGGGGGGGGGGGGGGGAGGGGGGGGGGGGCAAAGGGTTCGACCCGGTGGCGTAGCCAGGTTTTTCATGTAACTTTTTTAAATTGCCGTCGAGTAAGAAAATGACAAGCGGGGTGGGGGGGGGGGGGGGGGGTTTGTAGAGGCGTTGAGTCGTGAAAAACTGCAATTTCCAACTAATTTGCACATGTCCTCCTTTCCCTTTTCCCTTTCCTTCCCTTTCCCTTTCCCTTTTTCCTTTCCTTCCTCTTCTCCCTTTCTTTCCCTTCCTTTGCCTTCCCGATTTTCCGCTTAGTTCCCGATTTCCCGGTCAAATTATTTTTCGTATCTTTAGTATCTTGCCCCCGTCTGGCTACGCTAATGCAGCAGCCCCACCAACAACATGGTCATACGAGTGCTATTGAACAGACAGCAGAGCAATCACCCGTGGCGAAACCAAGTACTGCTACGCAACGTGAACAATTTGAGTCAGGCGGGATCTACTATATGGTTTGAGCTGGACTAATCTTACGCTAGTCGAGCAAAGCCGGACTAACCTTACGTTAGTCAAAATGGACACCATCTGGACTAACTTAAAGTTAGTCGAGCGACTAGCCTAAACTAGTCCAGCGACTAGCCTAAACTAGTCCAGCTTAGGACGGACTAATATCAAGCTAGTCGAACGACTAACGTAAAGCTAGTACGGCAATGCTGGACTAGGCTAAAGCTAGTCAAAATGAGCACCATCTGGACAAGCTTTAAATTAGTCAGGCTGACCAATTTAGGTTTTTAGTGAGTATATGTTAGAAACATCATTTCCCTCACTTATGAAATTCCGATATTTGGAACTTGTTTGGCGAAAATGTCAATTTGGGCATATACTTCGCTGTACATACGAATACAACATGATTTTGAGGTCGGCCATGTTTTGTGATGTCATGCGTGATGTCATGTTTGTACTTGTTTTAGCATAAGCATACTGTGCACCTTAGTTTGGATTTTTTAGGGGTGGGGGGGGGGGGGGGGGGGGGTAACAGTGTTACAAAAACGTCTCAGAAGGACGAGTTAACGGTGTGCTACCCAGGAAGTTAAATGTAGCTTTCGATCAGTTCAGCCCGACAAGAGGGAGTTCAGCCCCCTGATATAAATTAAATCTTTGTTATTCTACCTCTATGCAGTGACGTCAGAGCTTATTTCAAGAGCTGTTTAGCTGGATGCAAAGACCATTTTAATTCCAGCACCACAATGCATAAATCTGGTCCCCGATTCATCTAGATTCCCATAGAGCTCTTAGATTCTCGTTAATCAATGAATTAGTTCGCAGTGTTCCTTTTTCTTATCTCTAAAACCTAGGAGTTCGACTAGTAAACAACTTACTCACAGTTATTAGAAACCAACAAGGCAGGGGAACCATCGACTTTCCGATACATGACATGCGTGACATAACACGATATCGATATCTCGAGGTACAAAGGTCACCTGATATATCGATCGCATTGATACGAGTATCGATAAGGGGAAATCCAAATGGGAAAAACATCTCAAGTTGGCGCAATGCCTTCCCTTGTGGATGTTAAAATCTTCTTCTAGCTGGATGACAAAATGTGTTCAACCGTTGCTTTGAAAATATACGCTTATGTACTCGGCCATACTTGAACAGCCCTACGAATAGCAATGTAAATTACACGTGACACTCATACCAACAGCTGATTCACGCAGCCCAGACAATATAAATATTTAAAAGTGGAATATTACACTGATCTACTTACATGCGTTCGTGACAATGTATACTTGATGTTTGCCTTAAGGTTACACTGAGGCACATATCATAACGTACGACGAATGAATAGAGGCTTCCACAGTGAAAGAATTCACACGGCAATCAAAATAAGATTACATGCACATCATAAATATATCACAGTTTCTATAATAATTGTTTCAATGGCAAAAGAAACTAAAAACTATTAAAACTGACAAAGACATTCACATCACACGTATCAGCTAACAGTCAGTGCCTGTAACAGTGTTCCTCATGGTGATTCATGGGTCCTCAGATCAAGTTAGAACAATATCGTTGGGATCTCGTTGGCGCATCAGATTAATACGCTGACCTGAACCCTTGACGAACAGCGCCCTCGGCAGTTTACAAGCCCTTATAATTTGATGTGTTCATATGAAAGAACTTAGAGCCCTTTAACAGATTCAAAAGGAAACATTATTGGGATCTCGTTGGCACACAGAGATAATCAAGGTCAATAGTCAAACTAATGTTACCATTTCGAGCCATTTTCGCAACTCCGTAGATCTGTGCGCCATCTTTAAAACAACTTGGAAATGATATCCAGTTGCAAAGATACACGATCACCTGGATTCCGGCCCCAAAGTACATCATTTTAATATTGGAAAAGGTTGAATGATGGCGATGGCGCTAGATTGAAATTGGGTTGAAACAATTTATGTGGCGAGTGGTGCTGGTAATTTCAATGTGATATACATCGAAATTACCAAATCGTGAAATTTTACACAATAGACGGAGAATTAAGGTAAACGGTTTCAGATGGTATTTAGTAGGACTTTTACGTACAATGTAATGACGTTGGTTAATTTTTAACCCAACATTTTACCCAACGTTGGTTCAACTATGAACAACCCTACATTTGGGTAAAAATTAACCGACACATGTTGGGTAATGCTTTTCCCCAACAGTTGGGTACATTAGAGTAACCTTATAAGGGTTAAATACTCAACTACTGGGCAATTTAATAATCAACTGTTGTGAATAAACACAGACTTATATTAAGGATATCATGTAAACAGATGAATTGAAGGTAATTGTAATTTACAATCAATCGTAATATGTAAACTTATAGATACTGTGGACAGTGATGATTGAATGAATAAGATATCGCTAAGCTAATAATACGAGTATATTAATACACTAATGCCACAAGTATCGGGCAGGGTTTGTGGCCTCAGTGAGTTGAGTGGCCTCAGTGAGTGTAAGCTTATAGGCTTATTGACTATTGACCTTGATTATCTCTGTGTGCCAATGAGTAAAGTAAGTAAAGACTCGTGCTGAGTTAAGCTCGCGCGCGAAGTGCCCATCTCTCTTTCCTTAGCGTTTGGGCCAGACTCCTCAATGTAATTTTTACATTTATACACCTGTGGGAAGATAGGCAAGCGCGGTAAAGTGCCATGCCCAAGGATACAACACGCTGGCCCCAACGCGACTCGAACCCACAACCTTTGTATTGTGGAGCACGCGCGCCTGTGAAATGCTATTGTCCCCAAAGCACCAAGAACTCAAAAGGGTCGTCACTTCGTCGTCCGCCATCATTGATGAGTGCCTTCGTGGACGTGTGCAAACTGTAAAATCCAGGCAAAATTGTATACTTTTCGCGGGCAATTCGATAATTGCCCAAATAATGAGTAAATATTATGCAACTCTTGGGTATTTCATCGCGTGGTTTGCTGAGGAAATGAAAGAAACCCAACTTCTGGTTTTCACCAACATTGGGTACCTTCATATTTTAAATGTTGCCCATATGTTAGCTAAATATTTACCAACAAATGAGGAAATATAGTTTACCCAACACATGTTCATGCCTTTTTAACCAACGCTCTTACAGTGTAGATGCAAAAAACCTGATATCCAGGAAAATTGAGGGCGTACTCCATTACGTATCTCTCAGTGCCCCTTTAATGTAATAAACTACGATGTTAACCCGTACATATGAAGATAGCACCCTTCCGGGGGAAAGAGAGGCTGATTTAGAGCATTACAACAAGGATATCTATCGCATGTTTATAGACGTATATATCCGATTAAGAGTTCAAGCGAGATATCAGTAGCCTACATATAATACGGCGAATTGATTTATTAACAAGGTTGTCTCATTTTAACCAACACTAATAGCTAGAGGAATCACCTGACCTATTGTAACCAGTAATGTCAATAAATCCACCTGTTCTTTTAACAGGTATAACTTCAAAACTGGCTAACTCCAGACACGCAAAGCAATCAATACGGACTTAGAACAAATGTCAACCGGTAATGTGTTAACCCGTTGGCTAATTTGGATTTCACTTGCGGGCGCTGATCTGCTTCGCCCGCTCAATCGCTGCGTAATCCAAATTTGACCCAATGAGTACCTACCAAGATTTCAAAACCCTTATTATTTCTATATCTGATCATCTTAACAGTTTGTAGGTCAATCCCTCCTCGGTCATCCTTAGGCTGGACTACCGTGATTTCGTTTTTAAGATCTGATTCGTCCCATATCTTAAATCAAGTCTCTACATGTTTACAGACCTATTGCAATGTCTTTAAACTTCCAATAAGCAGACTTGTTACAAAGATCTTATTTGTCTTAAGTTTGACTCGACACAGTTTGAATGCCTCATCAACCATAAAATGCTTTCACCAACTTTTAATTGGAACAGGCGTCTATTATAAGAACGCAAACTTGACGTGCTGCGGGTACAGCGAGTTTAAAGGTTTTGAAGATGTCCGACCGGGACGTGTATTTTGATATACAATTGAAATGCGTGTTACTTGTCACTTTGTTGCCATTGCACTAAGAGCATACGTCTTTATCATAGCGTAGCAAAAGCAATCGATGATACAGATTAACCTGATAACAAAATATGGTCAGCCAACTTCTAGTACAAGTAATGAATTAAAAATTTGGCGGAAGACCACCGTTATCTGTCATGTATGTCGATGTGAATTGAGATGGAGAGGATGTTTACCACGTTGCCTTTATATCTTTAGATCAGATCAAAGATCTTTCACTACTGGCTGCTGGAGGGTCTGTAACAGACCCTCCAGCTTAGCAAAGCGTTACCGAGTCAGATCATACATTTTCTCCTAACATCTTTAAACGTGTTGACATCAGTTGACCTTTTGAATATCAGTCTGTAGGGAGCATTATTGATAGGTGAATAGTTGATAAGGCAAGGGCTACCAGCATACGTCTCTGTCATACAACAGATTTTTGCCAGTGTTTTGTGGGCGTTGATTGATCCAAAACGAACAAGGAGGATCATTATTAGTATCAATCTCTTAACGCAGATGTTTGCCGATTTGCTCGTGTATCTCACAGGCATGTAAATGCAAAATATCGTGATTTGCTAAAGTCTAACAGAGATACTCCGAGTAAACAAAGAAATTCGAAATATTCATGGAACTTTAAATTGGTAAATGATCTAACAGAAATTAAACCCTGTTTGATAGTGCAATGTCTTATTATATCCAAGACGTGACCATTATATTTGTGTCCTTTAAACATGTTAAAGGACCGGCTGTAATATATAGTTTTATTACTAGATCGGAAGGTGGACATTTTGTAGCTTTATCGTTGAACCTGGCAGTCGCAAATCTAGCTTACAATTCATGGATGTTCATGAATAAATTGTGAGTTAGCATTGCGTTATCGATGTATTAACTTGAATACGGTGCACAGTTCATTTCTGTTAAACCTCAACTTAATACAGGACTTATTGATTTGTGCACACAGGACCTTGTAATCCTCGATATGTGATTCGATTCATAACGCATAACTGAAACGATTCAAAAATCATTAAATAGTTGCCCATACACTGACAGGAGGTGAACCGGTCTACGTTATCAAGGCTTAAGGTTTTAATCATAGGCCCACATCAAAATCTATAGGGCCGTATTCTGGTACTAAACACGGTTTTAGCTTAAAACCGTGTTTAACTAAACGCGTGTCTAACTTAAACGTGAATTTATCCTTTAAACGACGTGTTTAACAAAACACGATTTTATACCCTGCAAATCTTGTTCCCAGAGTGGTCCTGCGTTGATTGTATACAGGTATGTAATTAATTGTGGCCCTAATGGGTTACAATAGATATCGACCGAGTGCCTTAAATACACGGTACTTTTAAAGACTACACGATCCGCACTCAGCTTGCACTGGGCACGGTTGAGTGATCATCCAAGGCATACAGTTGCTGCGCGAGTTTAGTTAAACAGGCATTAAACTACCCCCGTACCCATGTTTAAAGTTAGACACATTTAGGCGAGTTAGACGCGTGTTTAAGTAAAACAAATGTACGAGAATTGCGTTTAGTTAAACGCTGTGTCTAAAGTCAAAGTTAGACGCGTGTTTAGCTTAAAACCGCGTTTAACAACGTACGAGAATACGGCCCATAGTGTTTTATAAGTAAACTATGTCTCCTCTGGAAAATCGGGTGAAATAATAGAACGCGACAAAGTCTACAAGGCGAGCAGCAGTTCAAACAATCCAGTGTAACTATTTCGCCAGGAAATCCACGTGTAATTAGCAAACAGAAATTACAATGTAATAATATAACTTCTTTTAGCACGCGATGCGATCTATATGGAATTAACTACTGCGTCAACCTATGTGTGATACAAGTCTGGTTATGCAGCTTTGCAGCTGCATGCATATATATGGCCGTTTTTAAGGATGATAGAGCCCGTGCGGTGAAAATATAATCAGTATCTTCACAGAAGGACTTTTTCAATATGCAGTTTACGCACTTTCTTAGCCCAGAAATAGATACCTCAATGTGTCAGAGCGGGGAGGGAAGGATCCGACCAGAAGAAATTCATTCAGCATACTTATGTTCGTCTCATCTTATAGCTGGTTAAAATCAATGTTTATAAGTAGGTCTCCGCTTAAGAGTTCAAATGTGCTATATCTCTTTATAGAAAACGGCAGGTTAGAGCTCGGTTTTAAATCAAAGCTAACAGCTAGAGGAAGCCACTGACCTAATGTCACTAATTTTGTCAGTAAAGCCATCTGTTCTTAAACTAGAGCGGTTCTCGGGTTTCGCGGTTTTCGAGTTTCGCGGTTGATGGGGTTTAGCAGTGTCAGATGTAGTGGTTATCAATAGGGCAGTTATTGACATTGTATTGGTTTTAACATGATATGTTAGGATCTGACCAGAACCATGGAGGACGGGCGGAGAGTGATGGTATGAAAATGAAATGATTATGAAGTGGTTTGGATTTATTGTGTGGGAGATAATATTTGAAACCCGTTTATTTGTTCTAAAGGGTTTGCTTTGTATTTGATTCAACCATAAGAATGAATTGCTGACAGAGCTGCTGTTGGTGTTTGATGTGGCCTGGAGATTGTATTTAGGTGTGAAGGTAAAAAGTTTGATTTGATTAATGTACTTTCCGGTTGCAACCTTCGCCCTAAGGGGACCTAGGACTTAGCGGTGACCATGCGGGTAAGAAAATGTTGCCTTTCTACGCAGGGACAAGATTCAGTATTCATTAGTGGTATATCATTACGTTTTGTCACCAATACAATTGTAGCAGGGAGGTGTAGGTAATATAACATCTCTCTGATTGTAGCATGTAATTTATATAGACATGCTTGTCTATTAATTAGCAAGAGTTGAAATGCAAATTCCATTTAAATGGAATGGGGCTGGTGAAAGTTTGAGTGAAGTGCACATTTAAACACACTTGTACACAAAATGCACAATATACAAAGAAGAATAGGCAGTAGAAACAGTAATGTAATATTCTTTACATAAACAGTTTATTAAGATGAACATGGGTCCATCCACGAAGTTGCGTACACAAGGTGTGACATGATAGTCAAATTTAGTTGCCTGATTGAATTCCAAAACATCATTTTGAACTAACAATCCTCACAATCACGAGGGCCGACTTGGCTATCTTATTCGTTATGCCATCACCGGCGAGAGATGAACGAAACTGATTAGAGCATGCGCATTGTGTTCTTTCAACATCGATCAGCTGATCGCCCGGCGGCATATGATATTATTGTTTACATCGTAAAACAAGGCAATATACACACATGCGCTTTTGAACGGAATAGCCGCGATCGATTAAAATTAATAATTTTGTAAATTCGTCTTTGTATACCGACAGTCCAGGCAAACGCTAATTGAAAACTTGGCTTAAAATTTCTTTAAACTGCATAAAGAGGCAATTAAAAGCTTTGCGGTAAAATGGGTTTTGCTTTCAATTGACAGCGAATATGTATAATTCGGCAGTCTCGCGATGCATTGAATGACCGAGATTAGTTTTCGTAGTCGATTGAAAACAGATATTTTGCCCGTAATTTGATCAGCATGGATATTAACATAATGTAATCTTAACTCTAGTGTGATTATTTTTGTCAAAGATTCGATCATTCATCTTTATTTACTTGTTTTGTTACTGCCATTCACTTGCACTTTAGTTTACACTACAGTTAAAAAATGCCAGTGCAGTAGTTGCTTTTTGTTGTTTTATCACCTTTTTAGTTACCTATGAGATCAATTTGACAACAATTATATTCGCATAGAAATCATAAGGATTTTTTTTAATTTGCCTGACCGCCAAATGCCGAAATTTGGAAAATGGACCCAAATATCATTATATGATTTGTTTTTGTTTTTTGATACGTATGAGATCCATGATACAAAAAAGTCAAGCCGCAATCAATTTGGCGACAAAAAAGTCATTCGCATAGAATTTTTTTAATTTTTTTAATTCTAAAATATCAAAATTTGAAAAATTAGCCCAAATACCTTTATTTGGTTAAATAATTCAATTTTGTTTGGGTACGTATGAGATCAATGTTACAAAAAAGTCAAGCTGCAATCAATTTGACGACAAAAAAGTCATTTGCATAGAAATCATAACATTTTTTTTAATTCTAGGCTTGACCGACAAATATCAAAATTTGAAAAATTAGCCCAAATACCATTATTTGGTTAAGTAATTCAATGTTTGTGGGTACATATGAGATCGATGATACAAAAAACTCAAGCGGCAATCAATTTGGCGACAAAAAAGTCATTCGCATAGAAATCATAACAATTTTTTTTTAAATTCTAGACTTGACCGACAAATATCAAAATTTAAAAAATGAGCCCAAATACCATTATTTGGTTAAATAATTCAATTTTGTTTGGGTACGTATGAGATCGATGATACAAAAAAAGTCAAGTCGCAATCAATTTGACGACAAAAAAAGTTGTTCGCATAGAAATCATAACATTTTTTTTTAATTCTAGGCTTGACCGACAAATATCGAAATTTGAAAAATTAGCTCAAATACCATTATTTGGTTTAAATAATTCCAAATTTTTTTTTGGTACGTATGGGATCGACGATGCAAAAAAGTCAAGCCGCAATCAATTTGGCGACAAAAAAAGTCATTCGCATAGAAATCATAATTATTTTTTTTAAATTCTAGGCTTGACTGACAAATATCAAAATTTGAAAAATTAGCCCAAATACCATTATTTGGTTAATATTAAAGTAATTCAATTTTTTTGGGTACGTATGAGATTGATGATACAAAAAAGTCAAGCCGCAATCAATTTGACCACAAAAAAAGTAATTCGCATATAAATCACAACATTTTTTAAAAAAATTCTAGGCTTGACCGACAAATATCAAAATTTGAAAAATTAGCCCAAATACCATTATTTAGTTAATTCAATTTTTGTGGGTACATATGAGATCGATGATACAAAAAACTCAAACCGCAATCAATTTGGCGACAAAAAAGTCATTCGCATAGAAATCATAACGATTTTTTAAAAAAATTTCTAGGCTTGACCAACAAATATCAAAATTTGAAAAATTAGCCCAAATACCATTATTTGGTTAAATAATTCAATTTTGTTTGGGTACGTATGAGATCGATGATACAAAAAAGTCAAGTCGCAATCAATTTGATGACAAAAAAAGTTGTTCGCATAGAAATCATAACAATATTTTTGTAAATTCCAAGCTTGACCGACAAATATCAAAATTTGAAAAAATAGCGAGATCGATGATACAAAAAACTCAAGCCACAATCAATTTAGCGACATAAAAGTAATTTGCATAGATTTTTTTTTTTAAATTCTAGACTTGACTGACAAATATCAAAATTTGAAAAATAAGCCCAAATACCATTATTTGGTTAAATAATTCAATTTTATTTTTGGTACGTATGAGATCGATGATGCAAAAAAGTCAAGCCGCAATCAATTTGGCGACAAAAAAGTCATTCGCATAGAAATCATAATTATTATTTTTTAAATTCTAGGCTTGACTGACAAATATTAAAATTTGACAAATTAGCCCAAATACCATTATTTGGTTATTAGAGTAATTCAATTTTTTTGGGGTACGCATGAGATCGATGATACAAAAAAGTCAAGTCGCAATCAATTTGACGATAAAAAAGTTGTTCGCATAGAAATCATAACATTTTTTTTTTTAATTCCAGGCTTGACCGACAAATATCAAAATTTGACAAATTAGCCCAAATACCATTATTTGGTTAAATAATTCAAATTTATTTTTGGTACATATGAGATCGATGATGCAAAAAAGTCAAGCCGCAATCAATTTGACACACACAAAAAGTTGTTTGCATAGAAATCATAACAATTTTTTTAAATTCTAGGCTTGACCGACAAATATCAAAATTTGACAAATTAGCCCAAATACCATTATTTAGCTAAGTAATTCAATTTTTGTGGGTACATATGAGATCGATGATACAAAAAACTCAAGCCGCAATCAATTTGGCGACATAAAAGTAATTTGCATAGAATTTTTTTTTTAAATTCTAGACTTGACTGACAAATATCAAAATTTGAAAAATTAGCCCAAATACCATTATTTGGTTAAATAATTCAATTTTGTTTGGGTACGTATGAGATCGATGATACAAAAAAGTCAAGTCGCAATCAATTTGACGACAAAAAAAGTTGTTCGCATAGAAATCATAACAATATTTTTTTTTAATTCCAAGCTTGACCGACAAATATCAAAATTTGAAAAAAATAGACCAAATACCATTATTTGATTAAATAATTCAATTTTATTTTTGGTACGTATGAGATCGATGATGCAAAAGTCAAGCCGCAATCAATTTGGCGACAAAAAAGTCATTCACATAGAAATCCTAATTTATTTATTTTTAAATTCTAGGCTTGACTGACAAATATCAAAATTTGAAAAATTAGCCCAAATACCATTATTTGGTTATTAAAGTAATTCAATTATTTGGGGTACGCATGAGATCGATGATGCAAAAAAGTCAAGCCGCAATGAATTTGGCGACAAAAAAAGTCATTCGCATAGAAATCATTTTTTTTTTAAATTCTAGGCTTGACTGACAAATATCAAAATTTGAAAAATTCGCCCAAATACCATTATTTGGTTAAATAATTCAATTTTGTTTGGGTACGTATGAGATCGATGATACAAAAAAGTCAAGTCGCAATCAATTTGACAACAACAAAAAGTTGTTCGCATAGAAATCATAACAATTTTTTTTAAAATTCCAGGCTTGACCGACAAATATCAAAATTTGATAAATTAGCCCAAATACCATTATTTGGTTAAATAATTCAATTTTATTTTTGCTACGTATGAGATCGATGATGCAAAAAAGTCAAGCCTCAATCAATTTGGCGACAAAAAAGTCATTCGCATAGAAATCATAATTTTTTTTTTAAATTCTAGGCTTGACTTAATATCAAAATTTGAAAAATTAGCCCAAATACCATTATTTGGTTATTAAAGTAATTTCAATTTTTTGGGGTACGTTTGAGATCGATGATACAAAAAAGTCAAGCCGGAATCAATTTGACCACAAAAAAGTAATTCGCATAGAAATCATAACAATTTTTTTTTAAATTCTAGGCTTGACCGACAAATATCAAAATTTGAAAAAAAATTAGCCCAAATACCATTATTTGGTTAAATAATTCAATTTTTTTGGTACATATGAGATCGATGATGCAAAAAAGTCAAGCCGCAATCAATTTGGCGACAAAAAAAGTCATTCGCATAGAAATCATAACGATTTATTTTAAAATTCTCGGCTTGACCGACAAATATCAACATTTGAAAAAATAGCCCAAATACCATTATTTGGTTAAATAATTCATTTTGGCGACAAAAAAAGTCATTCGCATAGAAATCATAACGATTTATTTTTAAATTCTCGGCTTGACCGACAAATATCAACATTTGAAAAAATAGCCCAAATACCATTATTTGGTTAAATAATTCATTTTTGGGGGGTACATGAGATCGATGATACAAAAAAAAGTCAAGCCGCAATCAATTTCATGACAAAAATGTCTTTCGTATAGAAATCATGAGCATTTAAAAAAAAAAATTAAGTAGGCCTGAGTCTGACCGACAAATGTCAAAATTTGGAAAATGGACGCAAATATCATTAATGTTTGGATAATTTATTTTTTTATTTTTAAAGAACCGATCATTTCTATGTGCGAGTCGATAATATATTCAATTAAAAGGTATAGCCTATTATAATGCTAGGGATGTTCATATCATTGACTTCAGAGGGCGACATTTTTTTGAAAATTAGTTGACCAAAATATGTAGAAAACTCCATGTTTACCTAGATGAATACAGCGATGTAGTACGATGTGGCTAGAATGTATTCACTGATGTCTATAAAAATCATGAAAGTAAACCGCTTTTTACCTAAAATGGTTTAAAAATGTGCATGATTTGGCAATATCCTCAAATAGGTCTTAACATACAGAATAAAGCACAAGGCAGCAATTGATTTGCCTTTGAATTACATTGTAAATATGATAGCTGCCGTGTGCTTTATTCCGTATGTAAGACCTATTTGAGGATATTGCCCATGATTTGCCCATAGTTCTTTACGAACTAACGATATTGTGGCCAACTTTGGCAATGATTTTGAATAGATGCATGCTGTCTTCAATATTACCGTATGGTGTAATACTAGCATGTATTACAATGGTATAACTAAACCGCGGCGACAAGTTTTTTCTGTTTGTTATGTAAACATAACATAATTATGTAAATGTCCACGCTCTTTCCATGTACTAATGAGTAATGGGCCCAGCGTGATTCAGTGAAAAGGCATCCAATTGTTACGTAAACATCAAACAATTGATTATCTATACAGCAAAGATTCGCCCTCATACATCAAGTAGGCCTATGGTGACGTAGCAAGTATTACAATGGTATAACTAAAACCGCGACAAGTCTGTTTGTTATGTAAACATCAAACAAAAATAGCAACGCTCATACATCCCCGGGAAAAAAAGGGGGGGTACTCAGATTTGGTTTGGTCGGGGGTGTGCCGCTGGAGAATCAAATCCCCTACCCATTTCTAAGGGTGATTTTGGATAGACCCATGTCTAAGGATTTTTCAGTTGAAAAGCCTACCCATGGCTAAGGATGTCTCATGAAAAACGACCCACTGGAGCGGCACCTCCCCGTATGCCTTACATACGTGAGTACCACCCCCGAGCATGCATCGTTGTATTTTACTAAGAAAAATATGCTTCTCAAGGCAAAAAAATAGTTTTACTCCTATGAGGCAGATTAACCCCAACTTTGAACTCGTCCAAGTTATTTGCGATTTGTACATGCTCACAAAATCCGGAATCCATTGATGGATTAATAAAGACGAAATCGCAAACACAATTTTTTTCTGAGGCAATCTCTAGGGGTGGTACATAGCCTAGCGGTGAACAAAATTCAACAAACTCAATTGCGCGTAGTGGCGTTTGGGATGGGGGGATTCATATAGTTTTAGCTTCATGCTCTATTACGCTTGAACTCTTTCCGCCCACACACATGAGTAGTAAACCACGACAAAACAAAATTACGCCCCTTGATTGGAAAAACGGTGATCCACGCTTGCGATCAGCGACGGAGCGCATGGAGTATATAAAACATTATGGTGATATACGGGGGGTACAATAACTAGAATCGCCGCCATTTTATTTGATGTGACGATGTCGGAATAGAAAATAAATATCCCTATCGCGGGAACATTATCCCTCATAATTCTCCAAATAACCAGTCACTCGAACTCAGCCGAGATAAATAATGTACCAATATCGTGTCCACAAATCTTACTAATTCAAGCTGTATTTTTCGAGATATTTCGCACACAAACTTCGATTTGAAAATCTTAGGATGCCGGTACCCGTCCTCCAATTAGTATAACTTCTTATAAGGCCGTTTTCTCCAGGCTCGCAAGGCAATCAATCAATAAGGAGTTAAGTTGTATGCCAACCTGCAATGTGTTAACAGTCTGGTTATTTAGGATTTCTGCTGCTGGCACTGATCTGCTTTAACCGCCACGTAATCCGAAAGCGATGTGATGAATAGGTACCGAGATAATGGTGGGAAATGTCAAACACCTTTGGTATTACTTTATCTGGTTATCTTACCAGTATATAGGTCAATCGGTTCAAAAGTCGACCCCCCGGCTAGACTACTGTGACTTTCTTTTAAAGATCTGACTTTTCAAATATACAATGTATAATCCCATTTATACTATACAAAGGTTGTATTACATACATGTTTCCGTAGCTTATACTCCCCAATGCGCATCCTTGCAATTAAGTTCTTATTCTCCTCCGGTGAGACACATAGTGAACATGGTGAATGGAAATTACTTGCAGACACGCATTCCCTCATATTTATCTTACGATATCTTTTCCAGGTTTAATATCAGCGCAGGCATATTATAAGGACATAACACCTGAAGTACCAACATACGTCTATTCTGGGTTTACGGTTTTACTGCATCCCAGGTAAATTAAGTATTGTACTATGAGAATATTAAACCCGAAGTCCCACTGCAGGCTACTCCGAGTTTATGGTATTGACAGCATGCCGATGAAAGTATTTCTAGACACAGTGTAAAATCACATTAGTGCAGACTTTGGTAAAGTTGCTCAATAGATAGTACACACTGACATCGGCGGCACGGCAGGGAAAGGCGCTCGATGTATGAAGTTAGTTAATTGATCCCTATACCTGGATAACTTTTTTTTATGTTAAGGGGGGTGTGGACTCTCAGGTACAGCCTCCGTAAAACTGCCGTAACTTCTTCAATATTCATTTAATCTTATAAACGTATACAGTTTTTTGCAGAAAAGGGTTGAATGAATCCAACCATGATAATGAAATTGACCATTTTGGAAAAAATTATAAAAAACACGTTTTTGGACCCATTTTAGGTTTGGAAAAGATTAACTCAAAGTATATTTTGTCAAATTTTGTCATACTAGTTTTATGATAATCCTGATATCATTCCGATCCCCAGGCGCTTTTTTTACATCTGATTTATTTTTTGAGTTATAGACCAAAAAGTGTTTACTGCCAAAATCATGAAAATCACATTTTTGGGGAAAACAATATATTTTTGGCACTTTTTGGTCTATAACTCAAAAAATAAATCAGATATTCAAAAAAACCCAATAAACGCTCCTGGGGAATGTTATCAAGATTATCATAAAACTAGTATGACAAAATTTGACAAAATATATTTTGAGTTATCTTTACCAAACCTAAAATGGGTCAAAAAACATGTTTTTTATAATCTTTTCCAAAATGGTCAATTTCATTATCATGGTTGGATTCATTGAACCCTTTCTGCAAAAAAATGTATACTTTTATAAAGATTAAATTAATATTGAAGAAGTTACAGCAGTTTTACGGAGGCTGTACCTGAGAGTCCACATCCCCTTAGGGGGACTCAAGAAGGTTTTTGATTTGATTTTTTGATTTTTGTGAGTGCTGTAATTATTGAACTATTAATCAAATGCATATAAAAGTATACATTTTGGGAAAGGAAATAGATCAGAGAATCCAAAATTGGTGTCAATTTTGACTAACATTGTTGAATTTTGAGAAAATCACAAAAAAATGATTTTAATGAGTAAAAAATGCCCAAATCATTAGATGATGATGTAAAGACACTAACATAGTTGGTAATTTCTTTTTTTAACCTAATCGAATATTTTTTGAAATTTTGACCAAAAAGAGCCAACAAAGTGAGAAAAAATGAAAACATTTTTTGCCACTTTCTATTGAAAATTTCAAAAAATATTAGATTAGGGTTAAAAAATAAATAATTACAACCTAAGTTAGTGTCTTTACATCATCCTCTACCGTAACCCAAAACAATATGGCGTGCTATTAAAGGGGTATTGAGAGATGTATCGATATACTAAATGAGAAAATAACGTAAAGATAATCATCAACATAGCCCAAATCCAAAATGTCATACAATTCCGACATCGCCTTCATACCAAAATAAGCAAATAACGGCACTTCCAGGTTAAGATTTGCCGCGAAAGTCCGTGAGTATAACGATGCATAACTTCCGAATTCAGCACTTGAGTTTCGATATGATCATATCGAAACTAAGAAAATCATGAAATTGTATATGATAAACGGCGAATGTTGGTAAACTGTTTCAGATGGTAGGTAGTATATGCCTAAGTATTACTTTGATGCAAAAAACCCTGCTTCCAGGATAATCGAGGGCGCACTCGCATACGTATCTCTCAATGCCCCTTTAAAAGGTGGTCCCCGGCAAGCACAACATTGCCCATTATATATTAAAAATGTGATTATCGAGCCTTAATAGCGTAGAACAAAACATCATAATAAACACTGCCATCTCTCATACATGCCATTTTTAAGATTCGCGGTTATTTAAAGCCCCGATTTCATAGTTATACAATGCACTTGCGCAAGTTTGAGCACCAGGAACCGTGACGTCATTGAAATCGGCTTTAAATCACCGCGAATTTTTAAAGGTATATGACCCGATCACTTTTTTGGGGCTATGATTTTTTTTTCACATCAAGATATTTTGGCATCAGAAGAATCCCCATATTTTTCTCATTATGTCTGTAAAATATTAGGACCCAGAAATGTTTCATTTGAAATTATAGGCTAAAATGTGATGAATTACTGCCAAAGGTGGTTAACCACCAACCAGTCTGTGTACTACTCAATGGGCACATGTCTTTTGACCTTGCGCTTCTAAAAATAAAGCCATTGGAGTTATGCAACACAAACTTTGGAATGCAACAATTTTAAGGATGACCTTTCATGTAAAATAGAAAACATCAAGTTGAAAATCGGGTCATCTACCTTTAAAAAATTTATGTTGAGAGATGGCAGTTATATTTGTTTTTTATGATAAGTATAATGTTTTGTTCAATACAATTACGCGATTAAGGCTCGATAAATACTTTTCTAACATGTAATGGACGATTGCTGTGCTTGCCGGACACCTTCTTTAAAATGTCCGTTTATTGTACGATCGATTCCATCACAATGATCATACGTGCGAAGATTGTTAGAAGGGGGGGGGGGGGGGCGGTCCTTTGGGACTGGGCGTCGCACAGGGTATCAAATAATAAAACACTAAAAAATTTAGCAACCGATTTGATGTCTGGAAGTAGCGGAAATGCCTTTTCTCTGTAATCGAGCCATTTAATTGACAGTGCAGACAAGTCGTGGTGAAAGCAGGGATTGCCTTTGGAGACCTATACATTATATTGGATTTCATTGACACTTGTGGCGTGCGAATTTTTAATGAAGAAGTAGATAGAAATCTAAAAACCAATACTCGTAGAACAATCTATTCAGCCAGTTCGGTAATGCACCTGTAAACTAGTCGAGTGAGTTATTGTATTTTGGGCACAAATCAAATGGAGTCGAAGAATCGCAATAATATCAAATGGAAACAGCTGGCCAAGAGGCGTCATTTTCCGTTACTTTCCTTCCCCCTTTGGAGCTGTATTTACCTACTCGCAAATAACATGAAGTATCAATTACGCCTTTAGAATAGTTAATGTTGCTATACTCATTTGTTGTTGGACATCATCAATCACGAATAGGTATCTTCCTCATCTTGAGGATTTTTGGCATCATATAAAGATCAGTGTTTACGTGATATTCTATCATGAGCGGCTTGTGTTTTGCCTCTCACGAGTAAGTATAACACCACTGTCGTCCACGTTAATTGCATATAACTGCCACACAGGTGACTCGGGTTCGATTCCAGGCGCCCGTGGATCTGGTATTTCCACTGATAGTTATATTTTCAAAACCAGGCCAAGTGGTGGTAGGGGTTAGAAGAAAATTCAATATTATAAAAAAAACATCTTTTACAACTATCATGATGTAGAATGTTTGCTCGTTTTTTTTTTTTAGTTTTCGTATTTAGTAGCTCGTACATCATACACCAGTATTGATGGAGGTCGGGGAGACATCTATCCCCGACTAGCATCCTTAAGGTGTTTAAGAACTTACCGTTATCTACAAACTGGTTCTAAGCATCCGGTTTCTACCTTTATCTGGAGTTTACCTGCATATTCCAATTTAGGTGAGCCATTATATTTAGTTTAGCGAGGATTCTTCTATAACCGGATGTACAGGAAAAAATGTCGGGGTTACTAAGTTGATTATTGTATATTAATATTGGACTAGCTTTTTACTGAAACATTGGACTCAATTTAATAGTAACAGGTATTCGAATACCATGTTATGTGTACGTTCCCGGCACAGGTCTCAACATAGCCGGGCAATGATTTGTGTATGTCCCTACTACATTATCTCAGCATTGGTCCCCGCCATGTTAACCGGCCACATGGGACAGGTCCGGCAGGTCTTGCAAATATATAATCCAAAAGCATGGAGGGGCACCCCTTGGAACCTTGAGAGACAGACATTGCATGAGCAGTGGCGTGTCCAAGGGGGTGGGGCACCCATGCACCCCACTTTGTCTCAGCCTTGGTACCCGACATTTGTACCGGGCCACATGGGGCAAATAATATAATCCCTTCACTCTTAGAAAAAAATAGGCGATGTTGGGTAAAATTATACACTTCACTAGGAAAAGGGAACATGTACGTTGTTTGCTGGGTAAAACTTTACACAGCAGTGGTTGTGTATAGAGTCTTACTCAACACATAGCTCAATTTTACCCATCAAATAGCTCAATTTTACCCAACAAAGGTCAAAACTTTGACACAATATCGTTGGGTAAATATACGAAGCACTTTCTTCGTCACAGCTGATATTCTTTGATATGTATTTTCCGCTTCGGAGTTGCATGATGCGTTCAGTAGTATACGGACTGATTCACCTCCCAACTGAACTTGATCTGACGCACAGTAGATATGTTGCTACTTACATTTCTTTCATAATTTTTGTAACTAAAGGAACATTCAGTGACTTTGAAGCAAAATAATTTTTCCTGGATTTTCCTTCAAACAAGAGATCTAAAATCTCAGATTTTTTCACTTCAAAGTGTTGTGAATATGCAAAACAGTTTTAACAAAATTCTAAAATACTGTAAAATACTATCATATTTTCTCTATTTCGCGAAATTAAAATCATTGCTATTTTAGCGGGCATTTAATTTCGCGAATCTGGAAGTTTTACTGATAATTTCTATGCAAACATTTCAGTTTCGCGTGTATTTAATTTCGCGAATCCACATACCTCGCGAAATTTGCGAAATTAAATCCCTCGCGAAATTAAGTGATTTTACAGTATTGTAAAAATAAATTCTGAAAAATAAAAAATGCATACAAATTCTAAAGATGTAATTTACTCGGTATAAAAGTCTGGCTAGATTTTTATTAACAAACTAATTTCTTTGCCAAACGGCACAACGTAGAAAGGGCTCTTTCTAACTTGGAGTGACTACAACAAGTAGGAAGTTATTTCAAAAAGCACAAAACCCACATTTTGTAGAAAAATGGAACCAAATGACTGGACTGAGGGGAGAGGTTGCCAGCACTTTACACCCTCAGCCAGTAACACGAAAATCACAAAAAGAAATTGCTTTGACATTAACAAACTGGTTAACGAGTAGAGAAAATCATAGATCAGACATAATAATATTGCTTGAATAGGTGTGTTTTAGTCGCGACTTGAAGATATTTAGAGATGGAGCTTGACGGACGTTGATAGGGAGACTGTTCCACAAAACCGCGGCAGCGTTTGCGTATGCTCGATCTCCATAAGTCTTATAGATGACCTGGGAACTACGAGGCGCGTTTCTGAAGCAGATCTTAAGGCTCTGGCAGGAACATAAGGACGTATCAGATCAGAAATAAAATCAGGTGCCATACCATGTAATGCTTTAAAGGTCAACAGCAAAATCTTGAAAGAAATCCTCTGTCGGACAGGTAGCCAATGAAGCTCTAGTGCCGCGTGTTATGTGTTTGTGTCGCGAAACGCGCAAGACGAGCCGAGCCGCAGTGTTTTTGACACGCTGAATTTTTGATATGTCACATTCCGGCATTCCAAACAGAAGCGAGTTGCACGAATCTAGCTTTGATGTGACAAACGCATGAATCAGCATTAAAGTTGCATTCCGCGAGAGATATTGACGCAGATGCCCAATCTTTCTTATGCCAAACATGGCACCTCTGCACAGACTGTCAACATGAGATTGCATATTGATCGTCGAATCCATAATGACACCAAGATTGCGAGCTGCTTGCGATGGTTGGATCATCTTATCACCGATCTTTATAGAAGGCTCCCATGGCGAGTTGCTGAACTTCGATTTGAAATAAACCAGCTCGGTCTTGCTGTGGTTTATTTTGCTCACACCAGGAGCAGATGTCAACAATGCACG